>JBAMBS010002529.1:0-83955 GCA_037044455.1 Zygothrica quintamaculata | reverse complement strand
GTTTTTAATTTTTCAATTTCCTCCCCTGACCCCCGCAAATCGAAAAAAACGATTATTAAGCACAATTTTCAACCGATCAAATTTATTTTTGGCACACATCATAACTGGACCATTCTTGATCGATGTTGTGAATCTGGGTAAGATTGATCAAAAATCTCGGAAGTTATAGATCATCAAAAGTGGCGTTATGGGCCCCGGGGGGGTATAGTAGCGCGCGCAAAATAAGAGCTAGAGCAACGAAATTTGGCATCTAGATTCGTTATTTTCGTACGCTATACGAGTTTGTTTTTGATTTTTGAATTTCCTCCCCTGACCCCCGCAAATCGAAAAAAACGATTATTAAGCACAATTTTCAACCGAATAAATTTATTTTTGGCACACATCATAATTAGACCATTCTTCATCGATGTTGTGAATCTGGTTAAGATTGATCAAAAATCTCGGAAGTTATAGATCAGCAAAAGTGGCGTTATGGGCCCCGGGGGGGTATAGTAGCGCGCGCAAAATAAGAGCTACAGCAACGAAACTTGGCATCTAGATTCGTTATGTTCGTACGCTATACGAGTTTGTTTTTGATTTTTGAATTTCCTCCCCTGACCCCCGCAAATCGAAAAAAACGATTATTAAGCACAATTTTCAACCGAGCAAATTTATATTTGGCACACATCATATTTAGACCATTCTTGATCGATGTTGTGAATCTGGTGAAGATTGATCAAAAATCTCGGAAGTTATAGATCAGCAAAAGTGGCGTTTTGGGCCCCGGGGGGGTATAGTAGTGCGCGCAAAATAAGAGCTAGAGCAACGAAATTTGGAACGTAGATTTGTTATGTTCGTACGCTATACGAGTTTGTTTTAGATTTTTCAATTTCCCCCCCAGACCACCGCAAATCGAAAAAAACGATTATTAAGCACAATTTTCAACCGATCAAAATTATTTTTGGCAGACATCATAATTAGACAGCTCTTGATCGATGTTGTGAATTTTGGTAAGATTGATCTAAAATCTCGGAAGTTATAGATCAGCAAAAGTGGCGTTTTGGGCCCCGGGGGGGTATAATAGTGCGCGCAAAATAAGAGCTAGAGCAACGAAATTTGGAATGTATATTTGTTATGTTTGTACGCTATACGAGTTTGTTTTAGATTTTTCAATTTCCTTCCCTGACCCCCGCAATTTGAAAAAATCGATTTTCAGATACAATTTTTAACCGATCAAATTTCTTTTTCGCACACATATTAAGTTGACCATTCTTCATCTACGTTGTGAATTTCGTTAGATTTGAACAATAAACACGGAAGTTATACAACATTAAGTACCGCGCTATGGACCGTGGGGGCTAAAAGGTGCGCGCAATGGCTAAGTACGTGCAGAACTGTGTGTATGTATGAGTATGTGTGTGTATGGCTGTATATGTAGGCAAAGGGGCTCTCGTAGTCGGGTACACTCGACTACAGACTTCTTACTTGTTAGCCCCTTTGCCTTTTTTGTAAAAAAAGAGCAAAGCGGAGCTATTGGAAATATGCAAAATCCAAAAGTATGTAACACATAGAAATAATCATCGGAGACCCCATAAAGTATATATATTCTGAATCAGGACGACAAGACGAGTTCATCTAGCCCTGTCCGTCTGTCTGTCCGTCCGTCCGTCCGTCCGTCCGTATGAACGCCTGTTTCTCGGAGACTATAAGAGCTAGAGCAACCAAACTTGAAATCTAGATTCGTTATGTTCGTACGCTGTACAAGTTTGTTTTTAATTTTTCAATTTCCTCCCCTGACCCCCGCAAATCGAAAAAAACGATTATTAAGCACAATTTTCAACCGATCAAATTTATTTTTGGCACACATCATAACTGGACCATTCTTGATCGATGTTGTGAATCTGGGTAAGATTGATCAAAAATCTCGGAAGTTATAGATCATCAAAAGTGGCGTTATGGGCCCCGGGGGGGTATAGTAGCGCGCGCAAAATAAGAGCTACAGCAACGAAATTTGGCATCTAGATTCGTTATTTTCGTACGCTATACGAGTTTGTTTTTGATTTTTCGAATTTCCTCCCCTGACCCCCGCAAATCGAAAAAAACGACTATTAAGCACAATTTTCAACCGAATAAATTTATTTTTGGCACACATCATAATTAGACCATTCTTCATCGATGTTGTGAATCTGGTTAAGATTGATCAAAAATCTCGGAAGTTATAGATCAGCAAAAGTGGCGTTATGGGCCCCGGGGGGGTATAGTAGCGCGCGCAAAATAAGAGCTACAGCAACGAAATTTGGCATCTAGATTCGTTATGTTCGTACGCTATACGAGTTTGTTTTTGATTTTTAAATTTCCTCCCCTGACCCCCGCAAATTGAAAAAAACGATTATTAAGCACAATTTTCAACCGATAAGATTTCTTTTTCACACACATATTAAGTAGACCATTCTTCATCTACGTTGTGAGTTTCGTTAAAATTGAACGAAAAACACGGAAGTTATACAACAATAAGTACCGCGCTATAGAGCGTGGGGGGCTAAAAGGCGCGCGCAATGGCCAAGTACGTGCAGAAGTGTGTGTATGTATGAGTATGTGTGTATGGCTGTATATGTAGGCAAAGGGGCTCTCGTAGTCGGGTACACTCGACTACAGACTTCTTACTTGTTTTTATTTAAAGTATTGAACTTGTTATTTTCTAAAGTGTTGTGCGTTGTCCTTAGTTTCGAGGACGGGACATTTGTAAGACCAAACTAACTATTTTACTGGCGCAGCCGTTAAAAAATCGAAAGAATCGATTATAAGACAGAATTTTCAACCAATCAAATTTTTTTTTCGCACACATATTAAGTAGACCAATCTTCATCTACGTTGTCACATTCGTTAGAATTGAACAATAAACACGAAAGTTATACAACATTAAGTGCCGCGCTATACTGCGTGGGGGACTATAAGGTGCGCGCAATGGCCAAGTACGTGCAGAACTGTGTGTATGTATGAGTATGTGTGTGTATGGCTGTATATGTAGGCAAAGGGGCTCTCGTAGTCGGGTACACTCGACTACAGACTTCTTACTTGTTAGCCCCTTTGCCTTTTTTGTAAAAAAAGAGCAAAGCGGAGCTATTGGAAATATGCAAAATCCAAAAGTATGTAACACATAGAAATAATCATCGGAGACCCCATAAAGTATATATATTCTGAATCAGGAAGACAAGACGAGTTGATCTAGCCCTGTCCGTCTGTCTGTCCGTCCGTCCGTCCGTCCGTCCGTCCGTCCGTCCGTATGAACGCCTGTTTCTCAGAGACTATAAGAGCTAGAGCAACCAAACTTGAAATCTAGATTCGTTATGTTCGTACGCTGTACAAGTTTGTTTTTGATTTTTGAATTTCCTCCCTGACCCCCGCAAATCGAAAAAAACGATTATTAAGCACAATTTTCAACCGATCAAATTTATTTTTGGCACACATCATTATTAGACCATTCTTGATCGATGTTGTGAATCTTGGTAAGATTGATCAAAAATCTCGGAAGTTATAGATCATCAAAAGTGGCGTTATGGGCCCCGGGGGGGTATAGTAGTGCGCGCAAAATAAGAGCTAGAGCAACGAAATTTGGAACGTAGATTTGTTATGTTCGTACGCTATACGAGTTTGTTTTGGATTTTTCAATTTCCTCCCCTGACCCCCGCAAATCGAAAAAAACGATTATTAGAGCACAATTTTCAACCGAATCAAATTTATTTTTGGCACACATCATAATTAGACCACTCTTGATCCATGTTGTGAATCTGGGTAAGATTGATCAAAATTCTCGGAAGTTATAGATCATCAAAAGTGGCGTTATTGGGCTCACGGGGGGTTGTAGTAGTGCGCGCAAAATAAGAGCTAGAGCAACGAAATTTGGAACGTAGATTTGTTATGTTTGTACGCTATACGAGTTTGTTTTAGATTTTTCAATTTCCTCCCCTGACCGCCGCAATTTGAAAAAATCGAATTTCATATACAATTTTTAACCGATTAACCGATTGAAAATTGTGGTAAATAATCGATTTTTTCGATTTGCGGGGGTCAGGGGAGGAAATTCGAAAATCTAAAACAAAATCGTATAGCGTACAAACATAACAAATCTACGTTCCAAATTTCGTTGCTCTAGCTCCGTCCGTCTGTCCGTCCGTCCGACCATATGAACGCCTGTTTCTCAGAGACTATAAGAGCTAGAGCAACTAAATTTTAAACCTAGATTTATTATTTTCGTACGGTGTACAAGTTTGTTTTTAATTCTTAAATTTCCTCCCCTGACCCCCGCAATTCGAAAAAAACGATTATTTAGCACAATTTTCAACGATCAAATTTATTTTTGGCACACATCATAATTAGACCGCTCTTGATCTTTGTTGTAAATTTGGGTAAAAAATCTCGGAAGTTATATATCATCAAAAGTGGGATTATAGGGCACGGAAGGTATAGTAGTGCGCGCAAAATAAGAGCTAGAGCAACGAAATTTGGAACGTAGATTTGTTATCTTTGTACGCTATACGAGTTTGCTTTAGATTTTCGTAATTTCCTCCCCTGACCACCGCAATTTCGAAAAAATCGATTATACAGATACAATTCTTAACCGATCGAATTTCTTTTTCGCCACACATAGTAAGTGGACCATTGCTAATCTACGCTGTGAATTTCGTTAAGATGAAACAATAAACACGGAAGTTATACAACATTAAGTATCGCGCTATAGATCGTGGGGGGCTAAAAGATGCGCGCAATGGCCAAATAAATCCCCCGGGGCCACATAACACCACTTTTAATGATGTATAACTTCCAAGTTTTTTGATCAATTTTACCCAGATTTTCAACATAGATCAAGAATAGTCTAATTATGATGTGTCCCAAAAAGAAATTTAATCGGTTCAAAATTGTGCTTAATAATAGTATTTTTTGGAATCTAGATGCGTAATGTATGTGCACTATACGAATCTGTTTTAGATTTTCAAAGATCTTCCCCTGACCACCGCAATTTGAAAAAATCGCATGTCTCTAATGGCAGCTGCTTCAGCTGCCGCTGCGGCTGTGGCAAAGTCCGACAATTCCAGATCACAGGATGCTATTGATGCGGTAACAACAGGACCTGACAGTGCTGTGGTGCAAGCTGCAGTGGTTAATTTAGCTGCAGCCATGCGCATGAATAATCCACAGGTGGGATTAGTTTTATATATTTAATCATTATTTTATTAAATAAAAATTGTTCTATAACTTGCCATCAGCATGAGGAGCATCAGTTGTATCAACAAAATAGGCAGCCGCAGGCTCACCATCACAATCATCATCAGCACCATTTGCAACATCAGCAACATGAACAACATCAACACCATCAACAGCAGCTGATGTCATCACTGGACAACCAACAAACAACACATCATGGCAGCAACAGCAACCAGCAGCGATGTTCACTGACAATTAATATACCAAACCTACAGAGGGGCACACCGTCCGTCATGATGAGCATGATGCGTGGCACCTTTAATCGATCATTGGATGCTGGCCTAGGCAGCATGCATCAAATGGAGGCACTGCATCATCAACATCACCAAGCGTCGAATTATTCGCAACATGCCGTGACACCCACTTCTCATCAAGTAATATCCCCATCCCATGCTCAGCATACACCTCATCCGGAGACAGCTTTGCGCATGCATCAGCAGGCTGAAGTAATTTTGCGTTCGCATACTGAAGCCGCAATTTCGTCTAGCCGCATCGGTGGTAGCAACAAATGGTGTTAGCGCGAATACCAATGCAACTCCTGCCGGAGCCAATACTGGTTCTAATACCGCTAATAAAGGAAACAATAATCCTTTTAGACCCCGCGATCTATTGCGCGATACTTATTGTTCCGTAACTTCCGTGTTTATTGTTTCATCTTAACGAAATTTACAATGTAGATCGAGAATGCTTTAGATAATACATGTGCCAAAAAGAAATTTGAATAGTTGAAAATTGTGCCTAATAATCGATTTTTTCAAATTGCGTTGGTCAGGGGAGGAAATTTGGAAATCTAAAACAAACCAGTAAAACGTACAAACATAAAGAATCTAGATTCCAAATTTGGTTGCCCCCCGGGCTCCATAACACCACTTTTAATGATGTATAACTTCCGAGTTTTTTGATCAATCTTACCCAGATTTACAACATAGATTAAGAATAGTCTATTTATGATGTGTGCCAAAAAGAAAATCGATAGGTTGAAAATTGTGTTTAATAAACTTTTGTTTCGAATATCGTGGGTCAGGGGAGGAAATTCAAAAATCAAAAACAAACTCGTATAGCGTACGAAAATAACAAATCTAAGTTTAAAATTTGGTTCCTTTAGCTATTATAGTCTCTGAGAAACAGGGGTTCATACAGACAGACAGACGTTCAGACGGACAGACGGACGAACGGACAGACGGACGAACGGACAGACGGACATGGCTAGATCAACTCGTCTTGTCGTCCTGATTAAGAATATATATACTTCCGATGATTATTTCTATGTGTTACATACTTTTCGATTTTGCACATTTCCAATAGCTCCTCTTTGCTTTTTTTTAACTAATAAAATACTAACAACCAAAATCTCACACTCAGCATCAAAACCCAAAACCATATCTGGTAAAATACCAGAACCAATCCTCGCAATCAGCATAAAAATATAACAATAACAAATAAGTTAATGTTCCAATATCCAATATTCAATATATGAAATATCAATTGTAAACAATAATCGAAGTGGGTACACTTAGATCAGCATCCTCAGATCAGTCTTAAGCCAACCACCGAGAGAAACGCAACATAAACCTCTTCAATAAAATAGTACAAAACAAACTTGTGTTATATTTAAAAGTGTTGAATTTGTGTTATACTCTAAAGTGTTGTGCGTTGTCATTAGTTTCGAAGACGGGACATTTGTAAGACCGAAAAAAATTATTTTTCTGGCGCAGCCGGTAGGATACTTAATTGTATCCTTTAAAGGATTGGGACAGGGAGAAGCCAAGGTAAAGTGACTGATTGCTTGCAACTTGGTGATTGCCAGCATAATCCTTGTGCTTACTTTCTTCAAGTCGACGACCTCTCCACGTGGTTCCTCCTGGATAGCCACCCAATAACCATTGGGTGGTGAACTAAAGAGCGCGGCGGGTTCTCTGAGCCTCTAAATTAGGTTTTGGCGTAGGACTTCAGATCCTCCCATAGAAAACTACAAGCTTAATGAAAGATGCTAAAACTGCCTCGGAACGGACTTCAAACAACGTTGACCACGGCAAACGAAACAAGAACTACGATTTGAGGGTATGCACATGGAATGTACGCACGTTGCATAGGCCCGGTGCTGCTCAACAACTAGCAGATACCCTCATAGAATGCAAGGATGACATTACCGCTATCCAGGAGATGCGATGGAAAGGACAGGGATGCATGAAGAGGAACAACTGCGACATGTACTACAGCTGCCATCCTGATAGACATGAATTTGGCTGCGGATTTGTTGTGGTAGCCTGACTCCGACATCGAGTATCTCACTTTGTGCCAACAAATGAGAGAATAGCAACAATCCGGATTACAGCCAAATTCTATAATATCAGTTTGATATGCGCACATGCCCCAACGGAAGACAAAGACGAGTGTACGAAGGACGCCTTCTATGCGGAGCTTGACCGATGTCCAACTAATGACATTAAAATTCTACTTGGAGACTTTAATGCCAAGATTGGACGAGAAGGTGTCTTTGGTGCAACCGTCGAGCAGCAAAGCCTACATGAGACCACCTCGAGCAATGGCTTTGCAGCGGCGCATAATATGGTAGTGTGTAGTACAGGATTTCGCCACCTTGATATACACAAGGCATCCTGGCTGTACCCTGATCGACTGACTCGTAATCAGATCGATCATGTTGTGATCGATGCAAGGCATGCGTCTAACATACTTGATGTGCGAAGTTGTCGGGGTCCTAATACTAGACTCAGACCATTACCTTGTTGCAGCCAAGGTTCGCGCACGGCTTAGTGTAGCGAAAATCGCACGTCGAAGTATGTCAAAAAAGCTGGACATCGGAAAGCTGCAATCACAACGGACGAAGTATGAATTCTCCACACGACTCTCTGACCTACTTGGGCAAACAATCTCGAGGCCTGAAAATGCGAGTGATATGTAGGCGCACACTTGGATGTTGACGCAGAAGAAAGTGATCCACTAGCCCCAATCAATGACGAAGTTGAAATATCAACCCCTAGCCATAATGAAGTCGAGACCGCAATACAGCGGCTCAAGAACAATAAAGCAGCAGGTGCTGATGCCTTGTCAGCTGAATTGTTCTAGGCAGGACGCCAAGAGTTGGTAAGGTGTATGCACCAACTCCTGTGCAATGTATGGCTTGTGGAAAGCATACCTGATTATTGGAACCATAGCTTGATCTGTCCTATCCTGAAGAAGGGTGATGCCACACTACGGACAAATTACCGTGGCATCAGCTTACTGCCAGTGGCATATAAGGTTCTTACGAGCGTACTGTGTGACTGAAACCATTTGCTGAAGCACTGATTGGACCTTATCAGTGTAGTTTCAGACCAGGCAGGTCCACTGTTCACCAGCTATTCACACTGCGCCAGATCCTGGAGAAGTCGCATGAGAGCCAGATCGACACTTACCACCTTTTTGTCGACTCCAAGGCCGCTTTTGATAGCCCACGGCGGGGTCGCTTGTATGCTACCATGTCTGAGCTTGGTATTCCTGTGAAGCTAATACGGCTTTGCAGAATCACATTGAGCAACACTATGAGCTCTGTCAAGGTAGGAAGTGACCATTCCGAAACCTTTAAAACCAAGTGTGGTCTCAGACAAGGTGACTCTCTGTCTTGTGTGCTTTTCAATTTACTGATGGAAAGTATCATAAGGAAGGCTGGCGTTCATCGGACTGGCACAATTCTGACGAGCAGATGTGTCCAGTTGCTTGGATAAACTGATCATATTAACATTATTGGCCGTACCTAGAGAGATGTGACGGGAGCCTTTGGCGCTATCGAAAAGGAATCGGTTAAAGTAGGGCTCCTTGTTAATGTGGACAAAAAAAGTTTATGGCATGCTCCAGCAGAGAGTCAGGACGCGTTGGCTCTCGGCTGGCAGCAGGTAGCTATAGCTTTGAAGCCGTAGATGAATTTACTTACCTCGGCTGCACCATGACGGGTGACAATAATGTTAGCCTAGAAATCAAACGGAGGATTACAACTGCTAACAGGTGCTACTACGGGCAGACAGCCAGGCAGTTCTGAACATGCAGACGCCCTGCCTCTTCTGTTTGAGAGAAAAATTCTTCGCAAGATATATCATCCTACAACCGTTAACGGTACATATCGCATCGATGGAATGACGAACTGTATGATCTCTACGGGGACATTGATGTGGTCAAGCGAATTCACATTATGAGACTTCGCTGGCTAGGTCATGTCGCCCGTATGGAAGAACAAGCTCCAGCTCGTAGGGTGTTTGATGCGGTAGTTGGTGGACAAGGTAGGAGGGGAAGACCCCGGGTACGGTGGCGTGACCAAATTACAGAAACCCTGGCGACGGTAGGTATCGCCAACTTGTATAACTTCCGTGTTTATTGTTCAATTTTAACGAAATTCACAACGTAGATGAAAAATGGTCTACTTAATATGTTTGCGTAAAAGAAATTTGCTCGGTTAAAAAATATATCTGAAAATCGATAATTTCAAATTGCGGGGGTCATGGGAGGAAATTGAAAAATCTAAAACAAACTTGTAAAGCGTACGAGCATAACAAATCTACGTTCCAAATTTCGTTGCTCTAGTTCTTATTTTGCGCGCACTACTATACCCCCCCGGTGCCCATAATGCCACTTTTGATGATGTATAACTTCCGAGATTTTTGATTTTTGTTATACATATATATATATACATATTATTATATATACATATATTATATTATATATATATATATATATTATATATTAATTTATTGTATTATTTATATATATTTATATTTTATTTTTTGGTTGCCAACACATTATTACACAAATGGCGGCAAATTCAAAACTTGCGTACCTTTTGGGACACCCTGTATACATATTATAGATTACAAATTTAAAAACGAATTCTCTAAGATCCAGATTTTGTTCTGTTGTATGAATAAATAGAACAGAAGTAACAGTATTACATATAATGCAGAGTATTTTCATCGTTTGAGGTATTAAGTTACGTAAGTTGACGGTATGTCTTTATAATATTTTAATGTATTTATAAAAAATAGTTTAGATTTCAAATTGAAAAATTGTATTCTAAGTTATTAAAATTATTAAAAAAAATCGCTGGATTTGAATATTGAAATTCGCACGGACGAGGATATTGATGATGTCCTAGATATATTTTCAGAAAAAATTTGTGTTTCTGCATCAGTAGCTACGCGCAAACCGACACGAAGAATAGCTGCTGCTGGTATTCCACTCACAAGTGAGATCCGTCAATTAATAACGGAGAAAAGACGACTGCGCATCAGGTGGATGAGATCCCGTCATCCACTTGATAAGGCCGCTTGGAATAGAGCGCAGTCTGTTCTTCGACGGTCTTTGGCTATTTCTAGATCTGAGTGGTTCGTCCAAAGGCTAGCTAACACTGGCACGGATAGTGAGGCAATTCATTCATTGTGGAAGAGCACACGGGCTATTAAGAGAAGATGTCCCAGGAAGGCGCCTCTGATGGATGCAAATTGGTCATGGTGTCGGTCAGATATAGAACAGGCAGAGGCTTTTGCTAAACATCTAGCTGGTAGATTTGTGCCCAATGACCTCACTTGCCAGCAGGATATTGACAATGTAATGGATACGCTTGGCTATCCGCTCCAAATGGATCTGCCAATTCTGCCTTTTGAGCCAAGTGACCAAGCTTTGGTCATTGGACGTCAGCATTCCGGCAAAGCACCAGGCCATGATAAGATCTGTAATGCAACTTTAAAGGCTCTTCCTGATTATGCAATAAAATTCCTTACTATTGTCTTCAATGCAATAGTGAGGTTGCAATACTTTCCTGCGCAGTGGAAACTGGGTATCATTTCCATGATACCAAAGCCTGGAAAGCCAGAAAGTGATCCTGCGTCTTACAGGGCGATTAGTCTTCTACCTTCAATATCCAAGGTGTTCGAAAGACTCATTGCGGCTCGAATCTCCTCATTTATTGAAACCAAGCAAATTATCCCTGATCATCAATTTGGTTTCCGTTCAGGACATAGTACCTCGGAGCAACTGCATCGAGTAGTGGACCAAATTCTCCTAGCATATGAGAACAAGGAATACTGTAACGCTCTGTTCTTAGACGTCAAAGAAGCATTTGACCGCGTTTGGCACTTGGGACTTCTTGCAAAAATTAAGAATGCACTGCCGGCGCCTTACTTCTTGCTCCTTAAGTCATTCCTTGCCAATAGGAAATTTATTGTGCGGTTTCACACACCAATATCTGCAAGATATGATGCAAAAGCGGGCGTACCTCAAGGAAGTGTTTTGGCGCCATTGCTCTACTCCTCATTCACCTCTGATATACCTCAGCCCAGCATTTATTTGGGTATTCAACCAAGCGATATGATGCTGGCTACGTTCGCTGATGACCTGTGCGTCACGTACAGGGCGAAATGCGAATATGATGTTGCAGATGGGCTACAGGAGTATGCAGCATCATTTGAAGATTGGGCAAGAAGCTCAAATATTGCCATTAATAAAGGCAAATTTTATATTTATTTATTTATATATTTAATGTCAACTATGAGCAGTCGACCAAAAATTTTGGTACAAAATTGAAATAAAATTAAAGTTAAAGATTAAAAATATATAATTATATTTAAATTTAAATTTTAAATTTTTAATTTAAGTTTTAAGTTATTAAGTCTTAAGCTGGGAGTATTAAAATTGAATTAAAAATGATCCAACATTTGTTGCACAGAATTGGGAAAACCCAGAAAAACCCAATTAGATCATCAGTATTAGTAACGATGTTAATTATTATTAGTTAAAAAGTTAAGAATTAAATTTTTGTTAGTTTCTAAGGGTAATTCCGTACTGATAACTCTGTAGAGCTTGTTATAGTCAGAACAGAGTACCCTGAAAGGTTCATGCAATAAGTAATTAGTGGTACATGTGTTAAGAAAGATTGGGTTAAAGTTTCGCGAAAATCTAGAAGGAACACGAATATTAATATTACTTAATAAAACACTAGAATCTACTAATCCTAAAAGCAATTTGTGTAGGAACATAACTCCAAGCATAATACGGCGATTAGTAAGGGATGGAAGATTAATTAGTAATAGTCTACTTGCGTACGAAGGAAGATCCGTACCAGGAGCCCAGTTAAAAGCCCGAAGAGCAAAAAGAAGAAACTTTTTCTGTACAGACTCAATTTTATCTTGATGTACTGAATATTGTGGTGACCAAACACAAGAACCATATTCTAAGATAGGTCGGACAATGGCAGTATAAAGAATTTTAGTTATATAGGGGTCATCAAATTCTTTGGACCATCTTTTCACGAATCCAAGAGTTTGAGTAGCCTTATTTACAGTGAGAGCAACATGGGCATTAAAATTTAACTTATGGTCAAGTAAAATTCCTAAGTCCATGACACTCTCTAATCTGTCAAGTGTATACTGACCGAGAGAGTAATTAGATATAAGAGGTGATCCTCTATAAAATGACATAGATTTACATTTAGAGCAATTAAGATGTAATAAATTACATTTACACCAGACATAAAATAGGTCTAGTTCCGACTGCAATAAATGAGAAAGAAAGAAAGAGTGATTTACGGAGTCAAAAGCCCTACTGAAATCCGTGTAAATAACATCAGTCTGCATATTATTTCGAAATCCTTTAATAACAGAGGAACTAAATTGAAATAAGTTAGTGGTTGTAGATCGAGATTTCACAAAACCATGTTGGCTAGGTAAAATAATCGAACTACAAAAGTGCTGTAGCTGAGACGGTATCAATTTCTCAAGCACTTTAGGAATAGCAGACAACTTGGAAATACCCCTATAGTTCTTAATATCAGACATTGAACCATTCTTATGGAGAGGAATTATATATGATTCCTTCCAAATGGTTGGGAATGAACTGGAACTAACAGACAACTCAAATAATTTAAATAAAGGCTTACATAGAGAGCCAGCACAGTATTTGAGAACACATGCAGGAACCCCATCGGGCCCGGGGGAATAAACTGGTTTAATTATATTAAGTTCGCTATATAGCGAACTTTGAGGATAACGGGATTAAAAATGCAGCTAGAAGTATTTATCCTATACGGATAGTGACTATCACGAATCAAACTAGTGGATGAATACGTAGATTGAAAAGAAATCTGCAAATAAATCGGCTGCCGCCTGATCAGAGTTTGCTGTCATTCCATCATAACTAACAGAATTAGGTAAAGTAGATGCCTTACGCTTATTGTTAACAAAGTTAAAAAATTGCTTAGGATTTAACAAAGCGCATTGCATGAGATAAAGTTTGTTTTGGCAATAACATACCGAGATAAATCGGTAAGTGTTCTTGTAGACTTAAATCGTTTATAATATCTGGATTTAATATTTTTAAGCATAGCTAATTCCTTGGAGAACCATTGAGGTCTATTCGTCCTCTTTTGGAGCACCAAAGGAACGCAACTATTAAAAAGATTATCCAAAACATTATAAAAGATTGATGTCGCTTTATTAATGTCAGAACAAACGTATAAAGGAGCCCAGTTAGTTTTAGAAATAAGAAAATTAAGTTTGAAAAAGTTGAATTTTTTAAAACACCTAGACTTAACACCAGGGTTACACGAAGATGGTTCTATTGAAGTAGGCAACTCAAGAAGTAATTTTAAAGTAGGATGGTAGCGATCTTCAGGAACAACAAGACCACAAGTTTACTCTATTGTAACATTAGATGAATCCCGATGCAAAAAGTAAGGTCAAGTAAACGCCCATTACAATTACGGACAGCATTAAGCTGACAGACTGACAATTCTAATAAAGATTCAATAAATTCATTGACAGTTACTGGTGACACAACATTAGTGGTAGTAGGAGATTGTGACCAGTCAACATTTGGCAGATTAAAATCACCAAAAACAAGCAAGTAATCATTGTTAGAAAGCTCGGACGAGATAGAACGGATAACGGACAAATGTTTGAGATAAATTGCAGAATCCGAATTAGGCGGAATGTAGGAACAAGTTACAAATAGTTTGATATTATTAATATTGATTTTTACAGCAGTAAATTCAATATTAGAAGAACTGTCAATGACTATTTATTTATTTATTTTATTTTATTTAATGTCAACTATGAGCAGTCGACCAAAAGTTTTGATACAAAATTGAAATAAAATTAACTTTAAGTAAACAATATTTAATTAAATTTAAATTTTAGATTTTTAATTTAAGTTTTAAGTTTAAGTTTTAATTTTAAGTTTAATTTTAAGTTTAATTTTAATTTTAAGCTGGGAGTATTAAAATTTAATTGAAAATGATCCAACATTTGTTGCACAGAATTGGGAAAACCCAGAAAACCCAATTAGATCATCAGTATTAGTAACGATGTTAATAATTATTAGTTAAAAAGTTAAGAATTAAATTTTTGTTAGTTTCTAAGGGTAATTCCGTACTGATAACTCTGTAGAGCTTGTTATAATCAGAACAGAGTACCCTAAAAGGTTCATGCAATAAGTAATTAGTGGTACAAGTGTTAAGGTAGATTGGGTTAAAGTTTCGCGAAAATCTAGAAGGAACTCGAATATTAATATTACTTAATAAAACACTAGAATCTACTAATCCTAAAAGTAATTTGTGTAGGAACATAACTCCAAGCATAATACGGCGATTAGTAAGGGATGGAAGATTAATTAGTAATAGTCTACTTGCGTACGAAGGAAGATCCGTACCCGGAGCCCAGTTAAAAGCACGAAGAGCAAAGAGAAGAAACTTCTTCTGCACAGACTCAATTCTTTCTTGATGTACCGAATATTGTGGAGACCATACACAAGATCCGTATTCCAAGATAGGTCGGACGATTGCAGTATAAAGTGTTTTTGTTATGTAAGGGTCGTCAAATTCTTTGGACCATCTTTTGATGAATCCAAGAGTTTGAGTAGCCTTACCTATAGTAAATGCAACATGTGCATTGAAATTTAATTTGTGGTCAAGTAGAATTCCTAAATCCATGACTCTATCTAGCCTGTCTACGGAAAGCTGATCGAGAGTGTAATTAAGCGTAAGAGGTGTACCTCGAAAAAATGACATGACCTTACACTTGGAGCAGTTTAATTTAAGTAAATTAAATTTACACCAGTCAAAAAATAAGTCTAGGTCAGACTGCAATAGATGAGAAAATTGTATGTCATTAAAAGTGACATATAACTTCACATCATCTGCATACATTAGTATGTTAGAATAAGAAAAAATCTGTGGAAGATCATTGATAAAAAGGTTAAAAAGTAACGGACCCAGATGACTGCCCTGGGGGACTCCGGACGAAACATAAACGGACTTAGAGAAAGATGATTTAAAAATAACTCGTTGTATTCGCGAGCGAAGGTAGTCGTCGATCCAGTTTACAAGGTCTTGAGGAAATCCCATCAAACTTAACTTATTAATTAAGAGAGTGTGATTTACAGAGTCAAAAGCCTTACTGAAATCCGTGTAAATAACATCAGTCTGCATTTTATTCTGAAATCCTTTGATAACAGAAGAGCTAAATTCAAGTAAGTTAGTGGTTGTAGATCGTGCTTTCACAAAACCATGTTGGCTAGGTGATATGATCGAACTACAAAAGTGCTGAAGCTGAGACGTTATCAATTTCTCAAGCACTTTAGGAATAGCGGACAACTTGGATATACCCCTATAGTTCATAACATCCGACCTAGAACCATTCTTATGGAGAGGAATTATATATGATTCCTTCCAAACAGTCGGAAATGAACTGGATTTAACGGACAACTCAAATAATTTATATAAAGGTTTACAAAGAGAACCAGCACAGTATTTGAGTACACATGCGGGAACTCCATCGGGCCCAGGTGAATAATTTGGGTTAATAATATTAAGTTCACTTAATAGCGAACTTTCGAGGATAACAGGATTAAAAATGTAGTTAGATGTATTTAGTCTGTACGGATAGTAACTATCACGAGACAAACCACTAACCGAATACGTAGATTGAAAGAAATCTGCAAATAAATCGGCTGCCGCCTGATCAGAGTCTGCTGTCATGCCTTCATAACTAACCGAGTTAGGAAAAATATTTGCTTTACGCTTTGAATTAACAAAGCTAAAAAATTGTTTTGGATTTTGCCGGAATTGTAAACGGCAACAAGATAAATAATCATTGTAACAACGCGTGTTACACGAAACAAAATTTGTTTTGGCTATAAGGTAACGAGAGAAATCAGAGATTCTACTCGTCGACTGAAATCTTTTATAATATCGAGATTTGACATTTTTAAGTGTTGCTAATTCTTTAGTAAACCATGGAGGTCTATTCGAACTCTTTTGGGAGACTAAAGGAACACATTTATCAAAAAGAATGTTCAAAATATTATAAAAGATCGACGTGGCCTCATTAATATCGCAACAAGAGAATAATTGAGACCAGTTAGTCTCATAAAGTAAATAATTAAGTTTCTCAAAGTTGCATTTTTTGAAGCATCTGGATTTAACTACTGGGCTATCTGCAAAGTATTCTTTAGGCATAGGCAAATCAAATTGTAAATTTAGGGTTGGATGATAAATATCTTCCGGGAGAACAAGAGGACAAGTTTGCTTCACTATAGCATTAGACGAATCTGATGCAAAAACCAGGTCAAGTAAACGCCCATTACTATTACGAACAGGATTAACCTGACAAGTTGATAGGTCCAATAGAGACTCAATGAATTCATTAGCTACTACTGGTGACATAACATTAGGCAAGGTAGGATTATGTGACCAGTCTACATTTGGAAGATTGAAATCTCCAAAAGCCAGCAAATAATCATTGCTGGATAACTCTGACGAGATAGATCGGATAACGGACAGATGTTCGGAATAAATTTCAGAATCTGAGTTAGGAGGAATATACGAGCAGGTTACATATAAATTAATATTATTAATATTAATTTTTACTGCTGTAAATTCAATGTTTGACGGACTATCTGTGAATACTAATTTGGATGAAAGATTTGAACGGACAGCAATAAGTACGCCACCACCAAGGCGAAGAGGACGGTCTTGGCGAAAGCAAGTGTATCTACTACAAAGTACAGATAAGTCTGATATTTCAGGTTTTAACCAGGTTTCGGTGAAAATTATTATATTAGATTCAAAAGAAAAACTGTCTAGATAAAGCTTAGACAATTTTGACTTAATACCTCTAACATTTTGGTAAGAAATAAGAAAGGACGTTGTTAGTTTTTTGGCGCGATAGTAGTAGAAACGCCGTTAGGAATTTGAATTTGAGGCAGCACAATCGGAGGCCGATTTCTATTATGGGAAACAAATTCTTTAATAACCAGGTCCTTAGGCCAGAACATTTTGCAACACACTGTGTTGAAAATATCAGCCGGGACACCGATTTTAAAAGATGATATTTCTCTAACATATTTAAAGTTAAATTTAAGAATAGAAATATCCTTGTTTTTACAATTTATACCGGACAATTTTAATTTTGATAAAATATATGAATTTAGATCGTCAACAGTGGTATCTGGGGAAAGCCTAGATACGAAAATTTGTTTTTTGTACGGGACTACAGATAGAGGCTTGACGGAGATATTTGCCTCAGTAGGTAATTGTACCGTTTGGGGTGAATTACCTAAATGTGAACAATTTGGCATAATAGTTTCACTATTGACAACAGATGAAGTTGAATCAAACCCGTTATTATTGTCAGGTATAGTGGATGGGGAATTAAAACTCATCAGCTGTACTGAATTATCAGTATTATTCACTGCAGCTGATGGTGATAACGGACAAAGCATAGGAGATGGCAATTTAAGAGAACCAGATGAAGATGGTAATAAATTTACCGTTGGCTCGGGCAACTCAGGTGATATTTTTAACTTATTAAAATTATCATCCAGAGCTTGAAAATCTCCATGTAATTTGGTGAATGCTTTACGTAGGGCAGTAAAACCCAGCCTTGTCTGCCTCATGAACCTTTGAATGGTCAGTTCAGCTTCACGACAAGAATCGCAACACCATTTAAGACCAGATTTATTAGAAATAAGGTCTTTGACTTTAGCTGTGTAACCGACACACTTAACGTGTATTATATTGTCACACAACCAGCAGTCAATGAAATCAGGTTTGGTGTCCGATGCACATTTGCAGTTCTTTGCACAACAGACAAACATGACTGAAAAAGTAGGTAGACTCTTTAAATATAGAGTACTGCTCACAAACAGACGGATAGATAGCAATGAGCAAAACAAAAATTAAAGTAACCAACGGACAAAGAGCGGTAGTTTTATCTCTACAGCAGCCGAAACAGAAAATGTAAGTGCAAATGTAAAACACACAAACAAAAACTATTAATTGAGAGAGCGTCTACAACAAAAACACAAAGTATATAAGATGCACAAAGCTGAGAGAGCATGTACAACAAAAACACAATGTATATAAGATACACAAAGCACAAACAAAAAATAGGTAAAGTAATAAACGACTTACCACTGCCGAATTACAAGAAGTGGAGAACAGAAACAAAAACAAAATGTACTGTCTACAAAGAAGTAAAACGACAAAAGAAAATAAGTGTGAGCAAAATAATAAACAAAGAGTAATTAATTTTACAAATTAGTCACCGGTAACACTTTAGAACGCGATAGACGGTACAAATGTTTGTTAGATAAATTGCAGAATCCGAATTAAAGCGGAATGTAGGAACACATTATACAAATAGGTATGATCATATATTAATATTGATTTTTACAGCAGTAAATTCAATATAAAGAACTGTCAATGACTATTGGCTGAGATAAAAGACTACAGCGAACAGCAATAAGTACGCCACCGCCAGGGCGAAGTGAACGGTCTTGTCTGAAACAAGTGTATCTATTTGACAAAATAGATAAGTCAGCAATATCAGGCTTTAACCAAGTTTCAGTAAAGACCAATATGTTAGAGTCAAAAGAGAAACTATCTAAATAAAGCTTAGATAATTTCGATTTTAGACCTCTAACATTTTGGTAAGTAATAAGAAGGGACGTTATTAGTTTTTTGAAGAGAGAGAAGATGAAACGCCATTAGCATTTCGTGGCAGTACAATTGGAGGCCGATTTCGGTTTTTGGGAACAAACTCTTTTATAACTAGATCATTGGGCCAGAAACTTTTGCAACAAACTGTGTTAAAAGTATCAGCCGAGATACTAATTTTAAAAGAGGATATTTCCCTGGTATAATTAAAATCAAATTTTCTCACCGAAATATTTAATTTTTTAAAATCTAAATCGGACAATTTCAAATTCGATTGGATGTAAGAGTTTACATCATCAATCGAAGTATCCGGCGATAGCCTGGATACGAAAATTTGCTTCCTATACGGAACAACAGACAGGGGCTTAACGGAAGTGTTAGCCTCAGGAGGTAATTTCACCGTTTGAGGTGGATTATTAATGGGATTGTTAATAGGTAGCACCTGTGAGTCATACTAACACTATTGGAGTTATCCACATTATTATTTTCGGTGGGAATTGGGGAACAAAAACTCATCAACTGTACTGAATTATTATTCACTACAGCTGCTGGTGATAACGGACATAGCATTGGGGTCGGCAAAGTTATTGAGCCAGAAGAACAAGGTATATCTATCGTCGGCTCAGACGATTGGGATGATAATTTTAAATTATTAAAATTATCATCCAAATTTTTAAAATCCCCATGCAATTTAGTAAAGGCTGCTCTTAGGGTATCAAAACCGCGCCTTGTCTGCCTCATGAACTTTTGAAAGTTCATTTCAGCTTCGCGACAAGACTCGCAACACCACCTAAGACCGGACTTGTTACTAATCAGGTCTTTAATTCTGCTTGTGTAACCGGCACACTAAGTATGTATGACGTTGTCAGACAGCCAAAAATCAATTAAATCAGCTTTGATGTCTGAAGGACATTTGCAATTTTTTTCACAGTAGACAAACATAGTTATAAAGTCGGTAAACTCGAGTAAAATAGTGTACTACTCACGAAAAAACAAAAGAGAAGATAAGATATCAATAATAACACAAAAAACAAAAATTAAGCTAGCTAACGGAAGATTATCTCTACAGCTGCCGAGAATGTAAACAGATCACACTAACAACAACTAATAATTGAGAGAGCGCCAACAACACCAATAAAGTAAGGTGAATATGCCGAAATAAATAAAACTTACCACAGCTGCACACAAAAACACAATAATTAAATATTAAATATGAAGAACACAAAAGTACGTCTATACACAACGAAGGTTAGTCGATTATATGTACGAACTTTTGTTTCACACTGAAAAGAAACACACCGCCAGCAATAATGTTGGATGAAACACCTGTCGAGCAAGCAAATCATGCAATGTATTTAGGGATTATTCTGGACAGGAGGCTCTGTTTTGCAGCCCATATCAGTGCTAAAAACAACGATCAGGGCCGCTGTGGGAAAATATTATTGGCTACTGGGTCCGAAAAGCAAATTATCTCTCAGCAACAAACTAACCATTTATAGGTAAATAATTGCACCAATTTGGATTTATGGCTGTCACGTTTGGGGGCTTGCTTGCGATAGCCAAATCAAACATATTCAAATAGCGCAAAACAAAGTGCTCAGGCTTATCACTGGATGTGAGTGGTATGTCAGAAACAAAACATTACACAGTGATCTGAAAGTTGCCACAGCATTCCAGCAAATTAATTTTCACTCAAGTCGCTACAATAGTCGCATTAATAACCACAGCAATAGGTTAGCCAAAAGGCTGACTAGAACTCGCCCAGGACGACGCCTAAAAAAACGTCGACCTCATAACCTCATTAGCCGAATGCCCAGAAGGAGGCAAATTTAATATTTATTATATTTGTTAAGCTACACCTTAGTGGTTAGCACCGGCCCAATTGGGCTTAATTTATTGAAAGAAGGACACAAAGAGGTCTTTGGACCTCGGCATCCTCAATAATAATAAAAAAAAAAAAAAAAATTATTATTAACCCCTTTGCAAGAAGGGGAGAAGAAGCAAAGCGGAGCTATTGGAAATGTGCAAAATCGAAAAGTATATAACATATAGAAATAATCATCGGAGACCCCATGCAGTATATATATTCTGAATCAGGACGACAAGACGAGTTGATCTAGCCCTGTCCGTCTGTCTGTCTGTCTGTCTGTCCGTCCGTCCGTCCGCCCGTCCGTATGAACGCCTGTTTCTCAGAGACTATAAGAGCTAGAGCAAACAAATTTTAAACATAGATTTATTTATTTTAGTACGCTGTACAAGTTTGTTTTTGATTTTTCAATTTCCTCCCCTGACCACCGCAATTCGAAAAAAACGATCAAATTTATTTTTGGTACACATCATAATTAGACCATTCTTGATCGATGTTGTGAATCTGGGTAAGATTGGTCAAAAATCTCGGAAGTTATGTATCATCAAAAGTGACGTTATGGGCACATATAGTAGTGCGCGCAAAATAAGAGCTAGAGCAACGAAATTTGGAAAGTAGATTTGTTATGTTCGTACGCTATACGAGTTTGCTTTAGATTTTCAAATTTCCTTCCCTGACCCCCGCAATTTAAAAAAATTGATTATAAGGTAAAATTTTCAACCGATCAAATTTCTTTTTCGCACACATATTAAGTAGATCATTCTTCATCTACTTTGTGAATTTCGTTAAAATTGAACAATAAACACGGAAGTTATACAACATTAAGTACCGCGATATAGAGCGTGGGAGGCTAAAAGGTGCGCGCAATGGCTAAGTACGTGCAGAACTGTGTGTATGTATGAGTATGTGTGTCTATGGCTGTATATCTAGGCAATGGGGCTCTCGTAGTCGGGTACACTCGACTACAGACTTCTTATTGCGGTGGTCAGGGCAGGAAATTGAAAAATCAAAAGCAAACTTGTATAGCGTACGAAAATGACAAATCTAGGTTTAAAATTTGGTTGCTGTAGCTCATATAGCTTTTGAGAAACAGACGTTCATACAGACGGACGGACGGACAGACGGACGGATGGAAAGACGGACGGACGGACAGACGGACTGAAAATCGATTTTTTCAAATTGCGGTGGTCATGGGAGGAAATTGAAAAATCTAAAACAAATTCGTATAGTGTAGGAACATAACAAATCTACGTTCCAAATTTCGTTGCTCTAGCTCTTATTTTGCGCGCACTACTATACCCCCCCGCGGCCCATAACACCACTTTTGATGATGTATAATTTCCGAGAATCTTACCCAGATTCACAACATGGATCAAGAGCGGTCTAATTATGATGTGTGCCAAAAATAAATTTGATCGGTTGAAAATTGTGGTAAATAATCGATTTTTTCGTATTGCGCGGGTCAGGGGAGGAAATTGATAAATTAAAAACAAACTTGTACAGCGTACGAACATAACAAATCTAGATTTCAAGTTTGGTTGCTCTAGCTCTTATAGTCTCTGAGAAATAGGCGTTCATACGGACGGACGGACGGACGGACGGACAGACAGACGGACAGGGCTAGATCAACTCGTCTTGTAGTCCTGATTCAGAATATATATACTTTATGGGGTCTCCGATGATTATTTCTATGTGTTACATACTTTTCGATTTTGCACATTTCCGCTTTGCTTCTTTTTTAAAAAAGGCAAAGGGGTTAAAAAGGGAACGAGAAATCTTCATAAAACGCATAATTTTAAGTTGTATAAAGAGTGTAGAATAATAAGAATATTATATGTATATACTTGTAAGTATATAACGTAATTAAATAAAATAAAAATCAATCATTTAGTGATTGATTATTTCTCATTACTTCCACAGTGAATTTATATAACTATTTCAGCACAGTTCTTGAAAATCTAGAATAATGGAGCCAAAATCTCTCTATTGATTGTATATAAATTAATATAATTAATATATTAAGTTTTAACAAAATATATCTTTTACCTTTTGTATCAACAAGTATCTGCGCTAATATTATATTAATAATATTATCAATTGCTGTCTGCAATTGTTAGGCGGTGCCTGAACAATGAGACGCAACGGTCGATTAAACGTGTTTACTCAGACTAGCCGATATGTTGATATACGTTTTTGATATTTTGTATCAACAAACGTCTGCCTTAATATTATATAAATAATATTAACAATTGCTGTCTCTAATTGTTAGTCGGTGCCTGAACAATGAGTCGCAACGGTCGAGTAAGCGTTGTTTACTCAGACTAGCAGATGTGTGGCTGATGTATTCTGTGCTAACAAAATACGACAATATTAATTTTTGTCTCCCACGTGTTACACGTGTTAATGAATAAAATGTCTTTGTGAATTTACTCCGCTCTGTGACGTGCTTTATTTAACTATCCAATTCCAACTGAACTCACCCAAAGCTCTTCATAGCGGCCATGCAAACATGCAGTGTTACCAGCTAAGGATAAATGAAAAAAAAGGAAAAAGGCTTTCTGTGGCTAACTTAACATAAATACTGCACTATCGATTATTTATGTCAACTACTCCTCCATCAAGTTTGAGACCACCCTCGGCCGATTCCAATCCGGCGATGACCTCCGTTGGTTATTTAGTGGCCTTCTGTCCTTCAGCCACTTGCCGACAAACTATGCTGACGCAGATTGCTTTATATCCTGCCTTCTCCAGACTAACTTCCTTCTTGAATTCCTGGCTTGCCTTCACAATACTTTCAGTAAAGCATTGAAAATAAGTGAGACTAAGAATATCTTCATGTTCCTGTAAGCCTGCACTTCTACGTCTTTATCATAAATGCTTATTGATTAAAACAAAACTGCTAATGGTTTAAAGCCTGGGCAAAACAGATCTCCAACTGGAGTGTTTGTGGGCTTCTCTAGCAAAACCGATTTCGAGTCTGTCAGGAATTATCCCACCATCGAAAACGTTCAACGCAAAGCTATCTCTTGCGGGCAGCAAACTCTTCTAAAGGACGGATTGAGGGCGTTTCCTTTGCAAGATCATTTCAAGTTGTCCTTGTGGACCACCCTCCCTTTAATAAGGACCGTGGTTCTCGAGGTATGCTTCTATGTTCTTCTCCTCGCACAAGGGTGTGAGCTTGTTGCCAAGCCTTCGATTAGATTTGACGAAAACTTTTTCGACCACATCAAAGACCCTATTCTCCCTAGATGCATTTTCTCAGTGCATTTTGTGCACTTCTCAACTTATGCTGGACCTTCTGCACTTCTTGCACTCCTTTTGACTGAGCATGAATCACATCTACGGGTCTTTTGTCTATGACCGAGTGTATCGACTTGTTATACTCTGTTGTGGCCAATAGGATTAATTCCCCAGTGACGTTCAGACCTCTGTGCAATTTTAGACACCTAGCTAGTTCTAGTAGGGTGCTATGGAATCTTTCTACCTGTCCGTTGGAGACACTGTGTAATGGTGGCGTATTTGAGATGGAAACTCCATAATTATTGGCCAGCATGGTAGAAATTGTGTGGGAGTTTAAGGACGGCTCATTGTCTCAATAAATTTTTTTTTTAGCCCCTTTGCTATTGGAAATATGCAAAATCCAAAAGTATGTAACACATAGAAATAATCATCGGAGACCCCATAAAGTATATATATTCTGAATCAGGACGACAAGACGAGTTGATCTAGCCCTGTCCGTCTGTCTGTCCTTACGTTCGTCCGTCCATCCGTCCGTATGAACGCCTGTTTCTCAGAGACTATAAGAGCTAGAGCAACCAAATTTTAAACCTAGATTTATCATTTTCGTACGCTGTACAAGTTTGTTTTTGATTTTTCAATTTCCTCCCCTGACCTACGCAATTCGAAAAAATCGATTATTAAGCACAATTTTCCACCGAAAATCACATCATAATTAGACCGCCTCTTGATCCATGTTGTGAATCTGGGTAAGATTGATCAAAAATCTCGGAAGTTATAGATCATCAAAAGTGGCGTTATGGGACCCGGGGGGAATAGTAGTGCGCGCAAAATAAGAGCTAGAGCAACGAAAATTGAAACGTAGATTTGATATGTTCGTATGCTATACGAGTTTGTTTTGGAATTTTGAAGTTCCTCCCCTGACCACCGCAATTCGAAAAAAACGATTATTAAGCACAATTTTCAACCGATCAAATTTATTTTTGGCACACATCATAACTAGACCGCTCTTGATCGATGTTGTGAATCTGGGTAAGATTGATAAAAAATCTCGGAAGTTATAGATCAGCAAAAGTGGCGTTATGGGCCCCGGGGGGGTATAGTAGTGCGCGCAAAATAAAAGCCAAAGCAACGAAATTTGGAACGTAGATTTGTTATGTTCGTACGCTATACGAGTTTGTTTTAGATTTTCGATTTTCCTCCCCTGACCACCGTAATTCGAAAAAATCGATTTTCAGATACAATTTTTAACCGATCAAATTTTTTTTACCCACACATATTAAGTAGATAATTTTTCATCTACGTTGTGAATTTCGTTTAAATTGAACAATAAACACGGAAGTTATACAACATTAAGTACCGCGATATTGATCGTGAGGGGCTAAAAGGTGCGCGCAATGGCTAAGTACGTGCAGAACTGTGAATATGTATGAGTATGCGTGTTTATGGCTGTATATGTAGGCAAAGGGGCGCTCGTAGTCGGGTACACTCGACTACAGACTTCCTTTATGTTTTTAGCCCCTTTGCCTTTTTGTAAAAAAAGAGCAAAGCGGAGCTATTGGAAATGTGCAAAATCCAAAAGTATGTAACACATAGAAATAATCATCGGAGACCCCATAAAGTATATATATTCTGAATCAGGACGACAAGACGAGTTCATCTAGCCCTGTCCGTCTGTCTGTCTGTCGCGTCTGTCCGTCTGTATGAACGCCTGTTTCTCAGAGACTATAAGAGCTAGAGCAACCAAACTTGAAATCTAGATTCGTTATGTTCGTAGGTTATACGAGTTTGTTTTTGATTTTTGAATTTCCTCCCCTGACCCCCGCAAATCGAAAAAAACGATTATAAGGTACATTTTTTAGCCGATAAGATTTCTTTTTCGCACACATATTAAGTAGACCATTCTTCATCTACGTTGTAAGTTTCGTTAAAATTGAACGAAAGACACGGAAGTTATACAACAATAAGTACCGCGCTATAGAGCGTGGGGGGCTAAAAGGTGCGCGCAATGGCTAAGTACGTGCAGAACTGTGTGTATGTATGAGTATGTGTGTGTATGGCTGTATATGTAGGCAAAGGGGCTCTCGTAGTCGGGTACACTCGACTACAGATTTCTTACTTGTTTTTTTTTAGCGCCTTTGCCTTTTTGTAAAAAAGAAGCAAAGCGGAGCTATTGAAAATTTGCAAAATGGTAAAGTGTGTAACACATAGAAATAATCATCGGAGACCCCATAAAGTATATATATTCTGAATCAGGACAACAAGACGAGTTGATCCAGCCCTGTCCGTCTGTCTGTCCGTCCGTCCGTCCGTCCGTACGTATGAACGCCTGTTTCTCAGAGACTATAAGAGCTAGAGCAACCAAACTTGAAATCTAGATTTGTTATGTTCGTACGCTATACGAGTTTGTTTTGGATTTTTCAATTTCCTCCCCTGACCCGCGCAATTCGAAAATCGATTATATGACACAATTTTCAACCGATCAAATTTCGTTTTCGCACACATATTAAGTAGACCATTTTTCATCTACGTTGTGAATTTCGTTAAAATTGAACAATAAACACGAAAGTTATACAACATTAAGTACCGTGCTATGGATCGTGGCTAAAAGGTGCGCGCAATGGCTAAGTACGTGCAGAACTGTGTGTATGTATGAGTATGTGTGTGTATGGCTGTATATCTAGGCAAAGAGGCTCTCGTAGTCGGGTACACTCGACTACAGACTTCTTACTTGTTTCAATAAATTAAGCCCAATTGGGCGCACCGGCTAACCACTAAGGTGTGGCTTAACAAATATAATAAATATTAAATTTGCCTCCTGGGCGAGTTCTAGTCAGCCTTTTAGCTAACCTTTTGCTGTGGTTATTAATGCGACTATTGTAGCGACTTGAGTGAAAATTAATTTGCTGGAACGCTGTGGAAACTTTCAGATCACTGTGTAAAGTTTTGTTTCTGACATACCAATCACATCCAGTGATAAGCCTGAGCACTTTGTTTTGCGCTATTTTGATATGTTTGATTTGGCTATCGCAAGCAAGCCCCCAAATTTGATAGCCATAAATCCAAATTGGTGCAATTATTTGCCTATAAATGGTTAGTTTGTTGCTGAGAGTTAATTTGCTTTTCGGATACAGAAGCCAATAATATTTTCCCACAGCGGCCTTGATCCTTGTTCTTAGCACCCTGATATGCGCTGCAAAACAGAGCCTTGTGTCCAGAATAATCCCTAAATACATTGCATGATTTGATTCCTCGACAGGAGTTTCATCTAGCATTATTGCTGGCGGTGTATTTCTTTTCAGTGTGAAACAAACGTTCGTACATTTGCCTTTATTAATGGCAATATTTGAGCTTCTTGCCCAACCTTCAAATGATGCTGCATACTCCTGTAGCCCATCTGCAGCCGTCATATTCGCATTTCGCCCTGTACGTGATGCACACGTCATCAGCGAACGTAGCCAGCATCATATCGCTTGGTTGAATACCCAGATCAATGCTGGGCTGAGGCATATCAGAGGTGAATAAGGAGTAGAGCAATGGCGCCAAAACACTTCCTTGAGGTACGCCCGCTTTTGCATCATATCTTGCAGATATTGCTGTGTGAAATTGACTTGGCTTTCGGAAAGGAATTCATTAATTGGAGCGATGGCCGGTTTCAGATCCTCAATTGTTCTGGAAGGGATTGGTTTCACAACAGCAAATTTGGAAAACTTGTCTATGCAAGTAAGAAAATATTTTTTATCTGTCGAAAAGATGTCGATATGTAGCAACTCTCCTATAACCGATGGAATTGGAGCTTCACCAATTTCCTGTTTTCTTGGGTATCCGTCATACTTTGCCCTCACCCAGGTCTTACAGTTTTGAATAATTTCATTCGGTAGCTTTGCCATTTTTGGGAAATAATACTCTGCGAGGACTTGTTTCACGTTCTCCTGTGCTGACCTGTGAGCCCTGTTATGCTCGATGGTAAGAATCTCTCGCCTTTCCCCAATGTCGAAAATGTCTGAGACGCGATTTTTGCAGTAGTGAAACTTAGTGGCTGGAAATCTCCTAACCACCTCGTCTTGTATCATTGCAAGGGTATGCAGGTCACAGTGAAAGGCATTTACGCCTTTTGGCACGATCACGGCCATCAGTTCATCGAGCAGAGATTCCTTGCATATGAAACTGATACAGTGCCGCCTTTTGTTTCCAAATAGAATAAAGCTGCGTTTCAATGGAAATCGGGCTTCATAAGACTATTTGGTTTGGGAAACAGTTTAACGGTTTTTCCGTTGCCTCAATGATTCGAGTAAGAGAAATTTCGCTGTGCATTGTCGCTATGTAAGACGCAGCATCGTTCGCGTCTAGGGCGTTAAGCTGTTGTTTGGATAAAGCATCTGCCACTAGATTCTATTTACCAGGTTTGTAAAAGATTCTAGCATTGGACTAATCAATGCGCGCTTTCCACCTTTTAATTTTAGCATTAGGGTTGGAATCCGCTACCGCAAAGGTTAAAGGCTGGTAGTCACTTTAATGGATCGCGACCTGTGCTTACTAACGTTGCCGTTTTCCCCTTTCAGAATGTTAGATATAGGTCTTGCTAATGCTGCAAAGTCCTTAATAAAGCACCTATAGTAGCTTGCGAGGTCCAAGAATGACCTAACTTCATATAAATTTTTCGGTTCTGTGTAATCCTTTTTCCTTTTAACTTGGCTTTATTTCTTGAATCTTCTCTTTTGAGTCTAACAAAAAGTAGTACAAATCTTAAATTCTATATTATGTACCTGTTACGTCTGTAACTAGGATGTAGTGTGTGGGCCCCTAAATAATGTTCGCTGGGTTGGCAAGTCATTACGACGAAGGCGGGACTGGTCAAGTTGACGCAATAAATCTCTCGCGAGGTGGTTTGGATGTGTGCGGAGCTTGTTTTGATATCTAGCTCTAAATTGGGCTATAACGTCTCTGACGGGTGGAATGTTGAGATCCTTGTGGATGTGCTCGTTCCGAACGTACCACGGTGCCCCGGTGATAGTTCTAAGGATCTTGGATTGTGCCCTTTGCATGATGTCAATGTTACTGTGACAGGCAGTCCCCCACAGCTCAGAGCCATAAGTCCATATTGGCTTTAAAACTGTATTATACAGTAAGACCTTGTAGTCGAGGCTAAGGGGAGTGTGAGACCTGATGAGCCAGTGGAGACTGTTGGCCCTCAGATTTAGAGATGTTCTTTTTTTTTCTATGTGTCTGCGCCAGGTAAGCCGTCTGTCGAGGTGTACACCGAGATAAGTAACCTCCGATGATTTAGGGATTATTATACCGTTAAGTGAGGGCGAAGGACAGTCTTGTCTGTTGAGAGTGAAAGTAACATGCTTACTTTTCTGCTCATTGACTTTTATGCGCCAATCAGACAGCCAACTCTCAATGTCAGCCAGGTAGGATGTTAGTTGATCTGTTGCTCGTAAAGGGCATTTGGAGCAACTGATGATCGCGGTGTCGTCGGCGAATGTAGATAGCACCAAATTGCTGTTTGTTGGAATGTCAGCTGTGTACAGTAAGTACAGTATAGGCCCAAGTACACTGCCTTGAGGAACTCCAGCTTTAATGGTATGGACTTCTGACATCGCCAAGTTGCATCGCACAGAGAAAGTTCTGTTGTAGAGGTACGACTCTAAAAGGTTGTGAGTGCACTTTGGGAGCGTTGTTTTAATTTTAAACAGTAGGCCATCTAGCCAGACTCTGTCGAAGGCTTGAGCTACGTCCAGAAAGATCGCTGAGCAATATTCTCGGTGTTCGAATGCCGTGCGTATAGTTGATGTTATACGGTTGACTTGCTCGATGGTGCCGTGCCTTCCGCAGGTGAGATGGTATTTTGTGTGCTATGCAGGTATGGCATAATGACCCAGTATGTTTTCAAAAAGTTTCGATAGGCACGATAGAAGGCTAATAGGTCTATATGATGCGGGAACCGAGTGATCCTTTCCGGGCTTAGGTATCATGATTATGATAGATTTTTTCCATCTGTCTGGAAAGTAGCCAAGTTTGGTTATCGCATTAAATAGCAGGCAGATGGTGTGGACTGCGCATTGAGGGAGCTCAATGATCATTTTTTGGTTAATTTGGTCGTGTCCTGGTGACTTCTTGGGTTGCAGTTGCTCTCTTATTATTTTCGCTATGACGTGCGGAGTAAACAAGATTGAAGAATGCGTCCTCTGGTTGTCATCTGGTAGATCTGGTAGTACAAATGCATTCGTTGCAGGGTTTGGTTGAAATGCATTTTGTAGGTGCGTGGCAAATACTGTAGCTCTATCTTTGTCGCTGCGTGCCCATTCGCCTGCAGGTTTCTTATTGGCTTAATAGCTTCACCGGTGGGTGTAGTGTTGGGTGAGCTTTCCATAATGGATATTTAGTGCTAGAGGGAGATAGTTTCTCTATGTAGCGGCGTTGGCTGCAGTCCTCTTCTTGTTTAATGCTTGGATAATCTTCGAGAGGCTTCTCTAAGGTTTTCTTTAGCGGATGGCGATCTATGGATTGCCATTCTCGCCTATGAGTAGTCTGCTCTATCTGTGCATTCGACTTTTTTGCCTAGGCGGTGCGTTTGGGGTCTTGGGAGTTGCATTGCGTGCTGCCGTGACGAAAAAGTCTCTAGATGGTGGATGACTTGGTCTACGTCGTCTGTACTGTGGAGCTTGGATTAAGCGCGATGTGTGAACTAACATATTTTTTAAATTTAATCCAGTTAGTTCTACTGGATGTCAGTGTTTGCGGTTGGTCCTCAATCTCAGTGCGTTGGGAAAGATTTAACAGAACAGGTGAGTGGTCCGATGATAAATCTATAAGAGATTGTGCTGATATCTGATACCGAGGAATATTTTTTGTTACTGCGAAGTCGATCAGGTCCGGCAATTTTTTCGGGTCTGTTGGCCAGTATGTAGGTCGGCCCGGGGAAGCAAAATCTAGTTTGTTTCTAGCTTTTGTGATTGCGTTATACAGCTGTTTACCTTTAGGGGTCACGAGCCGAGATCCCCAGTGTGTGTGTTTGGCGTTGTAGTCACCTGCTGCTATGAAACGTTCGCCCAGTGTGTTGAAAAAATTCATGAATTCGTCCTCAGAAATTGTGTATCGAGGCGGGCAGTACACCGCGGCTAGAGTTACATTGCAGTTAGGCGCAAGTATGTCGACAGATGTTGCTTGCAGGTAGACTGTGGCAATGTCTGCGCGAAAGGCGTGATTTATGCGATTTCTAATTAGGATTCCAGTACCACCGTGTGCTTTCCCGTCTGGGTGGTTTGTGCCGTAGAAGGTGTAGCCGTGTATTTGGAAATTGTACTTGCTTGTGAGGTGTGTTTCAGCAAGTAACATTATGTCGATATGATCGTTGTGAAGAAATTGAGTAATTTCTAGTTTGTGTCGTGTTACGCCATTGGCGTTCCACAGGACCATTCTAAGCGGAGCCATTATTTTAATTGTTGGGATGCAAGCATTTGCATCAAAAGATTTTGATTGCGCATGAGGTCTTGCATAGTCGTGCGCATAAATGTCATGAATTCTATCATGTTTTTGTGCAGGTCTATTAACAGAGTTTCGATGCTGTTTTGTAGAGGAGCTGTTTGTTGCTGAGCTTGTTTTCGAACCTCGGGAGCTGGAGATGGTGGACGAGCAATATTTGCGGGGGTATGCAGGTTTGATTTAAGTGCCTTTGCAAATGAGAAGTTTTCATTTACTTTGGATCGATAAAATGTATCTGCTAAATTTACGTTCCTATTGGATTGGGGGGGCATAGAAGTATTCCATCTACTTGTATACACCGGGCCCCTCGGTAGTTCATACACCGGCATCCTCGGTAGTTTGCTGTATGGTTACCTCCACAGTTACCACACTTCTTGGTGCTGGAGTCATCCCAATTAAGTGGGCAGCTTGCAGAATCTTGGAGTTCGCCACATGATCTGCATACGGGGCGAAGCGTGCAATACGACCTTGTATGGCCGTACTCTTGACAATTAGCGCACTGCACTGGTCCTTTCCTCTTGTGCGGTTCTTCCACCGTGATTCTGCGGTGCAGTAGAAGTTGCACTTTGTAGATTGGGTGCACCTCGTTCTTCTTAAGTGCGTGTGATTCCGGTTCGAGTTCGACTCTGAACATTGGTTGCGGTTTTTTTTCTTTATTTAGAATGTTGAATACCGACTTTGTGTTGAAGCCCTGTACCTTCAACGCTTCTGTAATATCAGTAGGGCTTACATCTGGCTCAATACTTTTTAGAACCACTTGCAGGCCTTTGCTACTTTTGAGTTGATAAGTATAGAAATTACGATTGTTGTCGGTGAGGAATTTGGTCAGCGTTCTGAAGTTATCCTCCGTTTTGATTTGGACTTTAGTGTCTTGGATGTTACCTTTAGATAGGGGAATAACGTGGAAGTTATATTTTTCAATCAGTTCAAATATTTTGTTGACAAGAGCATTAGAGGTCTTCTTTCTGATAAAAATTGGTCGAAGCTTAGGTTTTTTAGTGGCATGGATGGTAGACGCAGGTATATCTGTATTTTCTGCGAGGATGGCAAATCTGTTACTATCAGTTGTTGTGTGACTTAGGTTTTTACAACTAATTTTGGATTGGTTCCCTTTTACTAAATTTTGCGACCTTAATTTGCGCTTAATTTGTATGTAGCGATCCATGCCAGTCTGTATGGTAGAACCTTTCTTTGTTGACAATGCAGAGAGCGCTGCTGACTTAGGGCGACGCGAATTGTTGCTGTTGTAGTTGTTGTTGTTATAGCGCACGTGTTTGAGAGAGAAGTTACAGTGCTAGTTACAGTTGGAGTGCATAATACTTTCGTATGCACTTGTTGCGGTGTGGGGTTCGGCAAGGGAGAAGTGCACTGTTCGCTCACTAGCGAGTTGTTAGTTGTTGGGATTGACGGTGAGCAAGACTGCGCTCTGTCGATTGTTCTTGTTACGTTTAGAGAGCACGAGGTTAGTGACCTCATTTGGGTGGCACTTAGCTCGGCGTTTAAAATGTAAGCGTTGTTCACGCTGCTTAGAGAGACGACGTTCGTCTTCCTCACGTTGAAGTATGGCCCAAACATTGTTTTGGCTCATTGTTTTATGCGCTGTCAGCGTTATCACCTCTTCAGCACACAAGAAATAATTGTTTCGTTTTTTTAGCCCCTTTGCCTTTTTGTAACAAAAGAGCAAAGCGGAGCTTTTGGAAATATGCAAAATCCAAAAGTATGTAACACATAGAAATAATCATCGGAGACCCCATAAAGTATATATATTCTGAATCAGGACGACAAGACGAGTTCATCTAGCCCTGTCCGTCTGTCTGTCCGTCCGTCCGTCCGTCCGACCGTCCGTCCGTCCGTCCGTCCGACCGTCCGTCCGTCCGTCCGTCCGTCCATCCGTCCGTATGAACGCCTGTTTCTCAGAGACTATAAGAGCTAGAGCAACCAAACTTGAAATCTAGATTCGTTATGTTCGTACGCTGTACAAGTTTGTTTTAGATTTTTGAATTTCCTCCCCTGACCCCCGCAAATCGAAAAAAACGATTATTATGCACAATTTTCAACCGAGCAAATTTATATTTGGCACACATCACATTTAGACCATTCTTGATCGATGTTGTAAATCTGTGTGTATGTATGAGTATGTGTGTGTATGGCTGTATATGTAGGCAAAGGGGATCTCGTAGTCGGGTAAACTCGACTACAGACTTCTTACTTGTTTTTTTAATTGATTTGTGGTTTAATATTTATTTCTTTCGGTAAAAAAAAACACGTCTGCACTTGCCGACGGCTGACAGACAGGTGATAATCCTGGGTAATCCTGAATGGCTTTCTCTTTTTTCCGGGTCCGTTGTTGTTCCTTCACTTGTGACGACGAATCCCAGATACTTCACGCTTTTCTTAAAAAAGCTTGATTTTTCGGCTGACACCCGCATATTTCCATCATGAAGGCTTTTGTGAACCCAGTCTACGTGAGAGATATGGGAGTCTTCATTTTCTGAGAATATTATCACGTAACAAAATTTTCCTATCTGTTCCCTCAGGATATCATCAATGGTTCTCTGAAGTATGCTAGCCGCGTTTTTCAGACCAAAGGGGAGTCTTTTGAATTCGTACTTCCCGATCACGCTCTGCTAGCGTGATTTGGTGGTATCCGGACTTGAGATCTAAAGATGGAAAAATTTGCCAAGGTTTCCCAATATCATAGAGATATTTGGCATGGGGTATTTGTCGGAAACTGTGTTTTCGTTAGACTTGCGAAAATCCATGATTATATGTAGCAAAGGGGCTCTCGTAGTCGGGTACAATCGACTACAGATTTCTTACTTGTTTTTTAAGTGATTTATGGTTTAATATTTATTTTTTCCGGTAAAGAAAAACACGTCTGCACTCGCCGAGGAATGAATTCGAAGTTGAAAAAAAAATTTTTTTTGTATTTTCAAAATATTTATAAATTAAAACAAAGATAGGTTTGTGGTAAACAGCTGTTTAAAGTTTGTTTGGTTTGAGGTCTGGGGGTGCAAAGCACTCTTGCAGTCTTCATCATGTCCAACAACTTTACTCCTGGTGCGGCGTCAGCAACTTATACTAATGCAGCCCCACTGATTAGTAGTAATGTGGTAGCAACGGCCACAAATACCACTACTATGAGCACAATCCACCTACGCAGTAGCCAGTGAGTACATCTGGTGGCCTATACTCCAGCTTCATTGAATTCTCAAGGTTCCGGTGCTGGTAACGCCCCCTGCGGCCCCTATCACCTCTGATGGATGAGCCATGCTCCCCCCACCGTAAGCCGTGAGCATACAAATACGCCGGAGCATATCCCTCACACGGTGCCGTGCCAATGACATCCGCAGCAATAATAAAACCAGATAAGAAAGGGTTGATATAATGGATCCAATGGAAAATAGATTTTCCGCGCTAACTCAGTATGTTGATGTTGATGATCACAGCATGGAAGTAGGAAGATCTAGAGCGTACATGAATCAACCCAAAATATCGGTAAACGTACGCCAAATCCGCGACCTATAACATTCCCTGGAAATACCTAACTTCTGGCAACAGAAACGATTCTTAACCCTAAAGTCAATTTTGACTCTTACGAAGTAAAATCGACACGTAATTGTGTGCTCAAGATATTCCCTAGGGACTCGGATACACACAGAAATATCAATATACATCGAGTTTACGCATTTTTGACCTTCCGGAGGATAAATCATATTACGCATAATCATCTCACAGTCTTGCTGCGTCAACATCAAAATCACACAGTGTCTCTGTACTCAAGGATCAGACGTACAATGTACTGAGAATGTTCAACCCCAAGTCGCGAGTACAGTCCACGAATAACCAGTCGGCAAACCCTGAAACTATTTCATGGACAAAACATATGGTTTGTTGAGCTAACTATTCCAGAAAACAACAAAGAGGCATTTACGGATCACCAAAATAGGCAGACAGCGTGTAACGGTGCAAATTGCCAAGAAAAACAGTACTGTTCGACAGTAGTAGAGGTGTTTATGATTTGACCACACACGTAACTATTGCACCAAAAAACCTAAGTGTGAAAGGTGCGGTATGGGTCATTGGACTGGATCTGAGTCGTGTCGCGTTCATTCTGAAGACGATTTATGACGTGGTCTAATTGCGGAAGGAACCACATGGCGTCGGATAAAAGATGCCCAGTTTATGCTCGTAAACTAAAAAACAGAGGCATCAGCTATAAGCATTGCTCCGTTGGCTAGAAAAGGTCCAATTAGGAGACAACCAGCAATCCCTTCTGCAGTCGTGCAGCAGGGACTGTCGGTCGCAGATGTCGGCTCGAACAGTTCAGCCGAACTCAGTTGGCAAGAACCTAATTCGCCCAAACTGAACTATTGATAAACTCAGTCAACTGCGCGAACTACTCATAGGTATAACAATAGTAGTCGCCCACCTGTATATACCAGTCAGGAGGAGCCTAGGAACATGGGTATAGAAGCACAATAAACGCAAATTACTTGAACAATAAATCTAGGTAAGAAATTTGGTTGCTCTAGCAATTCGAAAAAAAAACGATTATTTAGCATAATTTTCAAGCAATCAAATTTATTTTTGGCACACATCAGAATTAGACCATTCTTGATCCATGTTGTGAATCTGGGTAAGACTGATCTATTAATCTCGGAAGTTATAGATCATCAAAAGTGGCGTTATGGGCCCCGGGGGGGTATAGTAGTGCGCGCAAAATAAGAGCTAGAGCAACGAAATTTGGAATCTAGATTTGTTATGTTCGTACGCTATACAAGTTTGTTTTAGATTTTCGAATTTCCTCCCCTGACCACCGCAATTCGAAAAAATCGATTATAAGGCACAATTTTCAACCGATTAAATTTCTTTTTCGCACACATATTAAATGGACTATTTCTGATCTACTTTGTGAATTTCGTTAAGATTGAACAATAAACACGGAAGTTATACAATATTAAGTATCGCGTATAGAGCGTGGGGGGTTAAAAGGTGCGCGCAATGGCCAAGTACGTGCAGAACTGTGTGTATGGCTGTATATGTAGGCAAAGGGGCTCTCGTAGTCGGGTACACTCGACTACAGATTTCTTACTTGTTTTGTACCAATTTATAGTAAACGCTCCTACTTACAATTAATTCACTTTTTAAAGTTTCCTAGAATAGTTAATTGCTCATTATAAACCTGAAATTCCTTAAATGAGCTTTCACTAACACCACTATCGATATTTTTCTACCGCAAATGCTATTAGAAATATATGCAAAGAGGTCTTTTTTAAAATAAACTGTAATCTCTTTTTTTGCCTGTACTGAATAGAATCGTCACAATCTAATCGAGTAACGATATTGAACCCAGGAATATCTACATTTTCGTTAGGGTAGGTCCATGTTTTAACGAAGCATAAAATTAACGACTGAAGCATTAACCTATCTGTACGCACATCATCAATATGACAATGTAAACTTTTAGTATTATGAAAGAGAATGTTAAGAAGAGAATTGTTAAATAAATAACTGTAAGTAAATTTAAGTAACTTTGCTGTTCTTAAATTGTCAAGATGAATTTTGACCAGATCATCAATTATGAACAAACCGGACTCTGTTGTTGCCCTACTACGTATATATTGACTCTTACGTACTGTTAGACCTTCTACAGGTACAATTGGAAATTGTTTGCGGTCAACTGTAATAGGCAATCTTCTTCCGTATTGGAACTTTTCAACAGTTTAAGAAATGGGGGTTCATTAAGATTCTGTTGGGTGAAAAGATTTTAATCATGCTGTTATGCCACTGATTCTACAGAGTATTTCATCCATAGAATTCTTAGAGTTCTGGATGTATCAAAATCTATCTGCATTAATATGCCTGTTGCTCCATTTACTAACCCATCTCCCGTATGAAAACACTTTCACAGAGATTATGCATAAATGGAATGAGAATTGAATTGAATAGCAGAATTGGATTTGAACATTCTCCCTTCACCAACAGGTGGTAACTGTCTAAAATCACCAAAAACAATAATAGATATTCACCCAAAAGAAGCTGTACTTTTGAAATTTGTTTTAAACGGGATTCTAAATTATGAAACATTGTGGAACCTACTATGGAAATTTCATCTATTATTATGAGTTTTATATCAATAAATCTTGAATGGAGGGTATTGACTAGATTATGACTTAAGGCCCTCAAACCTATTGCAGATTGACTGACAGGAAGCGAAAACATAGAATAAAAGGTTGAGCCCCCTATTCCAGTTTTTCCTGTAGGCGCACATCATAGTATTTTTATGGAAGTAGGATTGCTTCCTGGCTTACTATTATAGAATGTGAATATATAGCTAAAATGATGGCTCTTACCAACACCAGCTCCAACGCCAACAAATTCGTGATAGACACGTTTGTTTTTAGCGTTATGCAGAGTGTGTGTTAGATAGGTTTTTTGCTTTACACTAAGCGACCTGACTAACTTGAATAATCTTTTGAAATCAGTAGTGGAATCTTCACTACACGGACATTGCTATCTATGTTAACTCTATATTGTTCGCATCCTGATTAAGGTTTAAAACATTGACTTGGGAGCTTATTTCAGGTAATTCTAGAACCCTATACTGTTCGTCTACTTTTATATTATTTGAATGTACTACCTATCTTATTGGCGGCTTCATGCATAACTTTGAAAGACCTCTTTGATATTTGTTAATATAGTTTACTACATAGCAGCAGCAAGCATAGGGGTCTAATATGAGTTGAATGTCTATATTTGCCCTTTGTAGTAAAAGGAGGTGTTCATTATAAGCGTTAGGGTTAATAGCTGCAAATGATCTTTTTAAAAACACTTTTGGCTTCTTTATAGAAGAATTCAGAGCATTAATATAGCAGTCATACGATAAGCATATCCGTTCATGACCGAGAAGGTTATGGAAACTGCTTAGAATATCCACAGTGTTAGTTTCGAAGTGATATTCTAGGAAGGACTGAATTTTATCGTAATTGCTACGATGAATTTCAATATTTTCATCTTCCTCACTGAATAGAAATAAAATTTCTCTTTGGGGCATAGGAGGGTATGGAATACCAAACCTAAAAATGAGCTACCATGATTATGGAGTTGGTACTCCAAAAATAGAGCTACCGCTGGGTTATTTATTTCAATACTGACAAATTGATCAATAAATGATTAAAGATGAATTTAGAGCATCTTTTAGCCAAAACATGCCATAAACATAAGGAGACCCTCTTTGGTGAAACTGTACTCGCCAATAATACTGAATGACTGCATAGCTACCAAAAATGCAGCCATTCTTCCTTAATTTGAAAACCACCGTAATGCGAGATCCAAAGTACCTAGCATAAGTGACGGGATCTGCTCTAACCAGACGGGCTTTATCATTAAAAGGTACACTGCCTTATCTACTGAGATAACTTTTCTGTTAACGTTATTATATATTAGAACTAAGAGTTTTGACCATCTAGTTTCCGCTTCAGAAAATTTTATGAAAAAAGTCGGTAAACCAAACTGCCTAATCATAGCCATTAATTTCTTCTTCTATGCTTCCCAGTGAGCAGGCGATGTACGAATTCATTTTGAAACTCGGTAACCATCATCATGAAGTAAGGGATTGGCTATATGGTTCTCATTGAGAGCGTTAACTGCGGAAATGCCACGAGTGGCGCTGTGCTTTCGTAAGCAAATGGACGTGTTATTCCAAATATTAATCATTTCCAATTTTTTAAAATTTAAAAATAATTTATCAATTCTACAACCTCTCCCATCAGAATTCCTAAGCTCAGACCTAACAATGGTTGTAACACTATGCCTATATTTTCTTTTAATACCAGCAAAAATAGTAAGGAAAGAATGCCCCTCAGAGTCTTCCTCCTGAATAATATCCAATAGAGGCTAACCTTCTCCTGGATATTCTCTGCATGGCAATATTTTCTAAGAACACATTTTCTAATAAAGTTATCTAACCGCCTGACTGAATTTTCTTCATAAGAAATTAACTACTCTTCTAAATAGCAAACTTTTTCTATTCAGCTATTTTAGATGGCCTAATGGTTTCAGCCATGAAATCATGTCTGTATTCCATTCTACGTCTAAGGTGAAGTTTAATAAGTTTTGTTAAATGCCCTTGGAAGGGTAGTAATTTGATTACCAACTGGGATTGATACATTTACAACTGCTCCCTTTATAGCACTTTGACGGCCATAACCCAGTGATTTGATTGTCATAAAAGGAAGACGAGAGGAAATAAGCCGTTCTTCTAAAGGCGTTAAGACTTTTGAACAATCGGGAAGAATTAGAAAATGTTACCCATTTGTTATCGAATCACTTGAATTTTTGACCTGTTTAATGCAACGACGCATGTCTTACAAAATCTATAAAAGCCTGTGCCTGAAGCAAACTCGTCAAAAGATGATAGAAAGAGGATGTCTGAAGAATCTTCTGAAGTACATCTTCTTTCCCCACCTTGACAGCATATTCTGTCAATTTGGTGAGGAAACCAAAGTCCTTTGCAACAAATGCAAATTTGATTGGGACACTGTTTAACTGTTTAGTTAATTTTCTCAATCTAAACTTGCAAACCCTCAACTACAAGTTCAGGAGAAATACGCTCTTATTGTGCGTTTGCACGTAAAAGCCTATTATAGCCAGAATTTCTTCTATTTTCAGAAATTCTATTATACGAATTATTTCTGAATTCACTAAGAATTCCTTCAAGAAATTCGTCTATTTTCAGAAATTCTACTTATTTATTTATTTATTTATTGTCCACTACTAGCAGTCGACCAAAAATTGAAATACAAATAAATTATAAAATAATATAAAATTAAGTTAACACTAAATGAAAATAAAAATTTAAAATTTAAACTGTTTTTGGTTTAGAGGCTCGAGGTCTGATGTTTATTTTTTTATAAATAAAACATAAATTTATTTTGTTGCAATATTTCGAACCCGCATCGGAGTTCGTCATCAGGCTCTACACATTTATTGAAGAAAGACATTTTTTTTTTATATAATACAGAAGTTTATATGTTAATTAATATGTTTCTTACTATTTTGTAACACGTCCGTCTGTTCTAACGTGGAGTTATTTACTGATTTTTAAAAAGTGCTTGTATATATGTGCTACATTGTCAGTATCCGTTTTGTAGTTCAGTCTTTGATGTTTAGGTGTGTTGGTAATATGTAACATTTCAAGATTGAACCGTTTGTTGTTGTTTTGTTCTTGTTGTAGAATTTTTGTTCTCTCAAAATCGGGTGTGTGTCCGCTTTCTGTACAGTGTGTTGCCAATGCAGTTTTTTGTGTTTTCGTTTTATTCGCTAGCTTTATATCTGACTTGTGTTGTGCCAATCGAGTCTTGAGTTTGCCCATTGTTGTACCTACATACAACTTGTCACAAGATTTGCCATCCATGCCCATGCATGGTATTTTGTATATTACATTATTTTTGTCCAATTTTTCTATTTTAGATTTTGTTTTGTTAAAAAATTCTTTGAGTGTGTTGTCGGGTTTATGTGCGATTTTTATTTTGGTCTTGTCGTAAAAGTTGGAGGTACCAACTCTTTCTGAAAATTTTGGTATGTAGGTGAGGGATTTGAATTTGAAGCAAAGATCCGTTTTCTCTGTTTCTGTTGGTTTGTCTTTTCTTGTGCCCACTCTCTTCAGTAGTTTCTTTATCTGCCACTTTGGGAAATCGTTTTGTTGTAGTATTGTCTTTGCCTCTTTTAGTATTTCTTTCCTAAATGCCTTGTCCGTGATGTTTAACATTTTTCTTACGTAGCTTATTGCCGTGTTATTTATAACGGTTTTCGGATGTTTTGAAAAATAATTGATCATTCGTCCTGAGGCAACAGGTTTTTTGTACCATTTGGTTTTTATGGTATTGTTGCGTCGGACGATGGTCATGTCTAGATACGTTAACTCGCAAAATTTTCAGAAAGAGTTGGCACCTCCAATTTTTACGACAAGACCAAAATAAAAATCGCATATAAACCCGACAACACACTCAAAGAATTTTTTAACAAAATTTATGTTTTATTTATAAAAAAACAAGTAAGAAGTCTGTAGTCGAGTGTACCCGACTATGAGAGCCCCTTTCATACATATACTGCCATAAACACACATACTCATACATACACACAGTTCTGCACGTACTTAGCCATTGCGCGCACCTTTTAGCCCCCCACGCTCTATAGCACGGTACTTAATGTTGTATAACTTCCGAGTTTATTGTTCAATTTTAACGAAATTCACAACGTAGATGAAAAATGGTCTACTTAATATGTGTGCGTAAAAAAAATTTCATCGGTTAAAAATTGTATCTGAAAATCAATTTTTTCAAATTGCGGGGGTTAGGGAAGGAAATTTAACAATGTAATACAAACTCGTATAGCGTACAAAAATAACAAATCTAGGTTTAAAATTTGGTTGCTCTGGCTCTTTTAGTCTCTGAGAAACAGACGTTCATACAGACGGACGGACGGACGGACGGACGGACAGACGGACGGACGGACAGACGGACGGACGGATAGACGGACAGGGCTAGATCAACTCGTCTTGTCGTCCTGATTCAGAATATATATTTTTTATGGGGTCTCCGATAATTATTTCTATGTATTACATACTTTTGGATTTTGCAACTTTCCAATAGCTCCACTTTGCTCTTTTTTTACAAAAAAGGCAAAGGGGCTAAGAAACATCTGACCTCGAGCCTGTAAACCAAAAACAGTTTAATACACAAACAAGTAAGAATTCTGTAGTCGAGTGTACCCGACTACGAGAGCTCCTTTGCCTACATATACAGCCATACACACACATACTCATACATACACACAGTTCTGCACGTACTTGGCCATTGCGCGCGCCTTTTAGCCCCCAACGCTCTATAGCGCGGTACTTATTGTTGTATAACTTCCGTGTATTTCGTTCAATTTTAACGAAACTCACAACGTAGATGAAGAATGATCTACTTAATATGTGTGCGAAAAATAAATCCTATCGGTTAAAAATTGTACCTTATAATCGTTTTTTTCGATTTGCGGGGGTCAGGGGAGGAAATTCAAAAATCAAAAACAAATTTGTATAGCGTACGAACATAACAAATCTAAGTTTCAAATTTCGTTGCTCTAGCTCTTATTTTGCGCGCACTACATTACCCCCCCGGGGCCCATAACGCCACTTTTGATGATCTATAACTTCCGAGATTTTTGATCAATCTTACCCAGACTTACAACATCGATCAAGAATGGTCTAGTTATGATGTGTATCAAAAATAAATTTGATCGGTTGAAAATTATGCTTAATAATCGTTTTTTTCGATTTGCGGGGGTCAGGGGAGGAAATTCAAAAATCAAAAACAAACTCGTATAACCTACGAACATAACGAATCTAGATTTCAAGTTTGGTTGCTCTAGCTCTTATAGTCTCTGAGAAACAGGCGTTCATACAGACGGACAGACGGACAGACGGACAGACGGACAGACAGACAGACGGACAGGGCTAGATGAACTCGTCTTGTCGTCCTGATTCAGAATATATATACTTTATGGGGTCTCCGATGATTATTTCTATGTGTTACATACTTTTGGATTTTGCACATTTCCAATAGCTCCGCTTTGCTCTTTTTTTACAAAAAGGCAAAGGGGCTAAAAAGGTCACCAACACAAAACATTTAAAATTTAAAATTTTATTTTATAATTTATAATTTATACCGGGAGTATTGAAAATTAAATGGAAAGTCATCCAACATTTGTTTCAAGAATTGGGAAAACCCAATTGGATCAACAGTATTAGTAAAAGTGTTAGGAATTGTTCGTTAAAAAGTTAAGAATTAGATTTTTGTTAGTTTCTAAGGGTAATTCTGCGCTGATGACACTGTAAAGTTTGTTATAGTCAGCGCAGAGTACCCTGAAAGGTTCGTGCAGTGAGTAAGTAGTATAGCACATGTTAAGAGATAATGGATAATAGTTACGCGTAAATCTAAAGGGAACACGAATGTTAATATTACTTAGTAAAATAGTGGAATCTACCAAACCTAAAAGTAATTGTGTAGGAATATAACTCCAAGCTTAATACGACGATTACTAAGGGATGGAAGGTTAATAAGCAAAAGTCTACTTGCGTACGAAGGAAGATCCGTACCAGGAGCCCAGTTAAAAGCACGAAGAGCAAAGAGAAGAAACTTTTTCTGCACAGACTCAATTCTTTCTTGATGTACCGAATATTGTGGAGACCATACACAAGATCCGTATTCCAAGATAGGTCGGACGATTGCAGTATAAAGTGTTGTTATGTAAGGGTCATCAAATTCTTTGGACCATCTTTTCACGAATCCAAGAGTTTGAGTAGCCTTACCTACAGTGAGATGCAACATGTGGCATTAAAATTTAATTTGTGGTCAAGTAGAATTCCTAAGTCCATGACACTATCTAGCCTGTCAACGTGTAAAGCTGATCGAGAGAGTAATTAGACATAAGAGGTGATACCTCGATAAAATGACATAGACCTTACACTTAGAGCAATTAAGATGTAAGTAAATTACATTTACACCAGACATAAAATAAGTCTAGTTCAGACTGCAATAAATGAGAAAATTGTTATGTCATTAAAAGTAACGTATAACTTCACATCATCGGCATACATTAGTATGTTAGAATTAGAGAAAATCTGTGGAAGATCATTTATAAAAAGATTAAAAAGTAACGGACCTAGATGACTGCCCTGGGGGACACCAGATGAAACATATACGGACTTAGATAATGATGATTTAAACATTACGCGTTGTATTCGCGATCCAAGGTAATCGTCGATCCAGTTAAGAAGGTCTTGAGGAAATCCAATCAAACTCAACTTAGTAATCAATTGTGATTACCGATCTTCATCTGAGTTCTCTTAAATTGCCATCTGCCTATGCTTTGTCCGTTATCACCATCAGCTGCAGTGAATAATACTGATAATTCAGTACAGCTGATGAGTTTTAATTCCCCATCCACTATACCTGACAATAATAACGGGTTTGATTCAACTTCATCTGTTGTCAATAGTGAAACTATTATGCCAAATTGTTCACATTTAGGTAATTCACCCCAAACGGTACAATTACCTACTGAGGCAAATATCTCCGTCAAGCCTCTATCTGTAGTCCCGTACAAAAAACAAATTTTCGTATCTAGGCTTTCCCCAGATACCACTGTTGACGATCTAAATTCATATATTTTATCAAAATTAAAATTGTCCGGTATAAATTGTAAAAACAAGGATATTTCTATTCTTAAATTTAACTTTAAATATGTTAGAGAAATATCATCTTTTAAAATCGGTGTCCCGGCTGATATTTTCAACACAGTGTGTTGCAAAATGTTCTGGCCTAAGGACCTGGTTATTAAAGAATTTGTTTCCCATAATAGAAATCGGCCTCCGATTGTGCTGCCTCAAATTCAAATTCCTAACGGCGTTTCTACTACTATCGCGCCAAAAAACTAACAACGTCCTTTCTTATTTCTTACCAAAATGTTAGAGGTATTAAGTCAAAATTGTCTAAGCTTTATCTAGACAGTTTTTCTTTTGAATCTAATATAATAATTTTCACCGAAACCTGGTTAAAACCTGAAATATCAGACTTATCTGTACTTTGTAGTAGATACACTTGCTTTCGCCAAGACCGTCCTCTTCGCCTTGGTGGTGGCGTACTTATTGCTGTCCGTTCAAATCTTTCATCCAAATTAGTATTCACAGATAGTCCGTCAAACATTGAATTTACAGCAGTAAAAATTAATATTAATAATATTAATTTATATGTAACCTGCTCGTATATTCCTCCTAACTCAGATTCTGAAATTTATTCCGAACATTTGTCCGTTATCCGATCTATCTCGTCAGAGTTATCCAGCAATGATTATTTGCTGGCTTTTGGAGATTTCAATCTTCCAAATGTAGACTGGTCACATAATCCTACCTTGCCTAATGTTATGTCACCAGTAGTAGCTAATGAATTCATTGAGTCTCTATTGGACCTATCAACTTGTCAGGTTAATCCTGTTCGTAATAGTAATGGGCGTTTACTTGACCTGGTTTTTGCATCAGATTCGTCTAATGCTATAGTGAAGCAAACTTGTCCTCTTGTTCTCCCGGAAGATATTTATCATCCAACCCTAAATTTACAATTTGATTTGCCTATGCCTAAAGAATACTTTGCAGATAGCCCAGTAGTTAAATCCAGATGCTTCAAAAAATGCAACTTTGAGAAACTTAATTATTTACTTTATGAGACTAACTGGTCTCAATTATTCTCTTGTTGCGATATTAATGAGGCCACGTCGATCTTTTATAATATTTTGAACATTCTTTTTGATAAATGTGTTCCTTTAGTCTCCCAAAAGAGTTCGAATAGACCTCCATGGTTTACTAAAGAATTAGCAACACTTAAAAATGTCAAATCTCGATATTATAAAAGATTTCAGTCGACGAGTAGAATCTCTGATTTCTCTCGTTACCTTATAGCCAAAACAAATTTTGTTTCGTGTAACACGCGTTGTTACAATGATTATTTATCTTGTTGCCGTTTACAATTCCGGCAAAATCCAAAACAATTTTTTAGCTTTGTTAATTCAAAGCGTAAAGCAAATATTTTTCCTAACTCGGTTAGTTATGAAGGCATGACAGCAGACTCTGATCAGGCGGCAGCCGATTTATTTGCAGATTTCTTTCAATCTACGTATTCGGTTAGTGGTTTGTCTCGTGATAGTTACTATCCGTACAGACTAAATACATCTAACTACATTTTTAATCCTGTTATCCTTGAAAGTTCGCTATTAAGTGAACTTAATATTATTAACCCAAATTATTCACCTGGGCCCGATGGAGTTCCCGCATGTGTACTCAAATACTGTGCTGGTTCTCTTTGTAAACCTTTATATAAATTATTTGAGTTGTCCGTTAAATCCAGTTCATTTCCGACTGTTTGGAAGGAATCATATATAATTCCTCTCCATAAGAATGGTTCTAGGTCGGATGTTATGAACTATAGGGGTATATCCAAGTTGTCCGCTATTCCTAAAGTGCTTGAGAAATTGATAACGTCTCAGCTTCAGCACTTTTGTAGTTCGATCATATCACCTAGCCAACATGGTTTTGTGAAAGCACGATCTACAACCACTAACTTACTTGAATTTAGCTCTTCTGTTATCAAAGGATTTCAGAATAAAATGCAGACTGATGTTATTTACACGGATTTCAGTAAGGCTTTTGACTCTGTAAATCACACTCTCTTAATTAATAAGTTAAGTTTGATGGGATTTCCTCAAGACCTTGTAAACTGGATCGACGACTACCTTCGCTCGCGAATACAACGAGTTATTTTTAAATCATCTTTCTCTAAGTCCGTTTATGTTTCGTCCGGAGTCCCCCAGGGCAGTCATCTGGGTCCGTTACTTTTTAACCTTTTTATCAATGATCTTCCACAGATTTTTTCTTATTCTAACATACTAATGTATGCAGATGATGTGAAGTTATATGTCACTTTTAATGACATACAATTTTCTCATCTATTGCAGTCTGACCTAGACTTATTTTTTGACTGGTGTAAATTTAATTTACTTAAATTAAACTGCTCCAAGTGTAAGGTCATGTCATTTTTTCGAGGTACACCTCTTACGCTTAATTACACTCTCGATCAGCTTTCCGTAGACAGGCTAGATAGAGTCATGGATTTAGGAATTCTACTTGACCACAAATTAAATTTCAATGCACATGTTGCATTTACTATAGGTAAGGCTACTCAAACTCTTGGATTCATCAAAAGATGGTCCAAAGAATTTGACGACCCTTACATAACAAAAACACTTTATACTGCAATCGTCCGACCTATCTTGGAATACGGATCTTGTGTATGGTCTCCACAATATTCGGTACATCAAGAAAGAATTGAGTCTGTGCAGAAGAAGTTTCTTCTCTTTGCTCTTCGTGCTTTTAACTGGGCTCCGGGTACGGATCTTCCTTCGTACGCAAGTAGACTTTTACTAATTAATCTTCCATCCCTTACTAATCGCCGTATTATGCTTGGAGTTATGTTCCTACACAAATTACTTTTAGGATTAGTAGATTCTAGTGTTTTATTAAGTAATATTAATATTCGAGTTCCTTCTAGATTTTCGCGAAACTTTAACCCAATCTACCTTAACACTTGTACCACTAATTACTTATTGCATGAACCTTTTAGGGTACTCTGTTCTGATTATAACAAGCTCTACAGAGTTATCAGTACGGAATTACCCTTAGAAACTAACAAAAATTTAATTCTTAACTTTTTAACTAATAATTATTAACATCGTTACTAATACTGATGATCTAATTGGGTTTTCTGGGTTTTCCCAATTCTGTGCAACAAATGTTGGATCATTTTCAATTCAATTTTAATACTCCCAGCTTAAAATTAAAACTTAAACTTAAAACTTAAATTAAAAATCTAAAATTTAAATTTAATTAAATATTGTTTACTTTAAAGTTAATTTTATTTCAATTTTGTACCAAAACTTTTGGTCGACTGCTCATAGTTGACATTAAATAAATAAATAAAAAAAAAAAAAAAAGAGAGAGTTATTTACGGAGTCAAAAGCCTTACTGAAATCCGTGTAAATAACATCATTTTGCGAATTATTTCTGAATATACTAACTCGTTGCGATAGATTCCTACTGGAATCTATCGCATCTTGTCGAGCCCTAATTCTGGAAATTTGTCTTGCAGTTGTGTTGCGCGCTTGTTCGATTGCCCTACGTACTATTTTAGCCCTAATCTGCGACCTTTTGGCTTTTAGCTATCTCCCTCTATCTAATGCGTCTTTGTACGTCTTGTCTTTGTCGACTGCGTCTTAATGAGTTTCGTAGATGTTCGACTGCCCGAATTACTGCCAGTTGCGTTTGATCGCTTGAGGTGAACAGACGTGTTTTTTGTTAGCGCTATCGCCGTAAGTCAATTTTCGCGAAGTCTACCGTTGTGTACGAAGTGCTTCTGTGGTGAGTTACAGTAAGCATTGTTGTTGCATTCGGGTTTCGGAGAATACAGTTGTGCGAGTGTTTTGTTGTTGCTTTGCGATAAGAGTGTTATTGTTTGTGCTACCGAAGTGTGGTTTTATCTGTGCTTATCGCAGTTGCTGTTAGTGCAACGGTGTAAGTACAGTTGTAATTGTTACTGTTGTTATACAGTTTCATTGCTGCCCTCTTTGTGTGGTATTGATCAACTGCATTGTTGTTGTTGAGTTACAACCGCGTGTGTGATAATACCGCTGTTGCTAAGTGGTCCCCATCGAGCCGTTATTTGGTAGTTGTTATTGTTTCTTATTGAAACAATAACACGTGGGTGGCAGTAATGCCGCCTAAAAAGCCAAAGGGCGAAGGGGGGTCTGGAAGGCAGACTTCTGAGTCGGACGATGGCTCAGTACCAGGTGAGGTAAAGCGGAGGGGGGGTGTAGCCACGCGGATTAAGAAGGCAACTTCTGAGTCTGCCGTGAATTGTGTGAATGGGGAGGAAGCGGAACGGTCATTTGCTGTTCCCCGGGCTAGACGTGGGTCAAACGCTAGCAATGTGAGCATGAGTGCGAGCTCTATTGCGGAGGCGCCATGTACGTCGCGTTCCGCGAACACGGTGTCGAAGATGCAAAAGGGCACCGCAGTTGAAAAAATGAAGGCGATTAGCGGGGAGGTCCAGAACCTAATAGTAGGTCGCGCGGTCCCAAGGGAGTTGGTTTGCAGTCTTTTGGGCTGTACAAACCAGTATGAGGCGTTACTCTTTTCGCTTATTGCGGAAAATGAACGCCTCAAAGGGCGCCTGGAAGCTACTCGCCATTGTGCGACAGATGTGCGGGTGGGAACCGCTAGTGTTTCTCAGGCGTCCTTTCCGCCGGTGCATGGCAGAAAGGTTGGTCCAGTGTCGACAGTGTCGTCTACCCTGGAGACACCGAAGCCAGTTGAGACCTGGTCCCTGGTTGTTCGCAGCAAGGATGCTGCGAAAACTGCAAAGGACGTGGCTGAGACGGTGGTGAAGGAGGTAGGGCCAACCTTGGGTGTCAGGGTGCACGAGGTTAAGCCTCTACGGAATGGTGGTGTGATTATTCGCACACCATCCGTAGCGGAGCGGAAGAAGATTGCGGAGAACGCGAAATTCGGTGAGGTAGGTCTGGATGTGAGTGTGAATGACAGTCTGGGACCTAAGGTGGTTGTGCAGGGCGTTCATACGCAGATCTCTCCTGACGAGTTCATGGGAGATCTGTATGAGATGAACCTAAAGGACAGGATGTCTGAAGAGGCCTTTAAAAAAGGTGTCCGTATGGCCAGCCGTCCGTGGACTGTGGGTGGGGATGGATCAGTGAACGTCGTTCTGGAAGGGTGTGGCCTGGCCATTGATGCCCTTTTAGAAGTCGGTCGCTGCTACATAAAATGGTTCTCGTTCCATGTTAGGAACTTTGAACCTGTAGTAAGTTGCTTCCGTTGCCTGGGCTTTGACCACAAGGTGGCGGAATGCAAGGCCAAAGAGGACGTTTGTCGTCGCTGCGGTCAAGGTGGGCACAGAGTAGCTCAGTGCAAAAATGCGCTGAGCTGCCGCAATTGTGCGTTTAAAGGGCAGCCTTCGGGACATCTTATGATGTCACCGGTCTGTCCGATATACAGTGCGATTGTGCAGCGTGCCCGTGCTAGACATTAAAATGGCTAGCAAGTTCCTTCAGTTGAACTGTCAGAGGTCGTATGCAGTCATGTGCGATTTGGGTGCACTGATGTGTGAACGTGGTAGCGTTTGTGCCCTGCTGCAGGAACCCTACGCAACCAATGGTTGCGTACGTGGCTTACCCGCAGGAATGCGGGTATTTCCTGACAGCAGGGCTCAATCTGCTGTAGTTGTGAATGATGTCAGTATCGAATGCACTCTTGTGAATTCGACTGACTGGGGTGTGTGTGTCTGTTTGTTAGGAAGTTTTGGTAGGGTATATGTAGCGAGCGTATACTGCAAGTTCGGGGAGCCCCTCGAACCGTATGTTACGTACATGGATGAGGTACTACTACTGGCTAGTAGTGATCCAATCATCCTTGGTATTGACGCGAATGCATCATCCCCCTTATGGTTCAGCAAAATATCCAGAGTGGCGTCTGGGTATGCGAACTATACAAGGGGTGAGATGCTGGCCGAGTGGGCCGTGTCCCAGGTTGTAAGGGTCATTAATGAACCCAGTGAGTGGTACACGTATGACTGCATAAGGGGGAAAAGTGACATTGATGTCACTTTGGTGAATGAGGTGGCGATGCGAGTGTTTGAGTTTAGCTGGCGTGTACTGGGTGGATATGGCGTTAGTGACCACAATCCCATTGAGGTTTGTGTATCTCACGCCGCCACCGTGTATGATAGGGGCGGGAGCATCAGATGGCGTACTCGAGGAGTGGTGTGGCCCCTTCATGGGGAGTATGTGAGAGAGGCGGTAACGCAAGTTCCGCTTAGCACTTTCAGTGCTATGAATGTGGATGAGCAAGTCCAGTATGTGAATAGGGCCATAACGTGCGCGAATGATCGCATGTTTGAGAGATGCCGAAAGGTAAATCTTAAACATGTGAGATGGTGGACGCATGAGTTGAGCATCAAGCGACGGATGGTTCGGACTCTGCGGAAGCGATTCCAAAGAGCGAGATCGTCCAATGCTGAAAATGCTGCCCAGCTCAGGTTTGAATATAGTCGGTGTATGAATGAGTACAAGCAGATGCTTGTAAGAGTGAAAGAGGATGAGTGGCGCTCCTTTGTTGAGCGCAATAAGCATGACCCCTGGGGTTGTGCTTATAAAGTAGTGCGAGGTAGAGCGAGGGAACTGGATGTGTGTGGCCTTAATGTCGGTGGCTCCCAGCTGACGGCATGGAAGGACTGTGTGAATGTATTGCTGAATGAGTTTTTCCCTAGAGAGGTGCGGCAGAGCTCACCACCAAGTGTGGTGGGCTCTGTTGACCCACTCAGGGAGGGTGAATTAGGGGCGGCTTTCTCGATGTTAAAGTCGAGGAAGTCACCTGGTATGGATGGCTTCACTGGCGAAATGTGTAAGAGTGTCTGGAACTCTGTTCCAGAATATATGAATGTGTTGTATGAAAGGTGTGTGAATAGTGAATGTTTTCCCAGTGAATGGAAGCGTGCGAAGGTGATTGTGCTCTTGAAGTCACCTGATAGGGTTAGGAGTAATCCTCGATCCTATAGGGGCATCAGTCTCTTACCAGTTCTTGGAAAAGTTCTGGAAAGAGTAATGGTGGAAAGACTTCAAGAGTGTGTGGATGGCCAAATGTCTGACAGACAGTTTGGTTTTAGGCAGGGCAGATGTGTGGAAGACGCGTGGCAGTATGTTAATGACTCCGTTGAGTCTAGCTGCTCCACGTACGTCTTAGGAGTTTTTGTGGACTTTAAGGGTGCTTTCGACTATCTGAGTTGGGACAGTGTGCTCCGAAAGTTGGTTGAGTGTGGCTGTCGTGAAATAGGTCTCTGGAAGAGCTATTTCTCTGACAGAAGGGCGTGTGTGGTAGGCAAGAGTGAGGATGTGAGTGTGGATGTTGTTCGTGGTTGTCCGCAAGGATCCATCGGCGGTCCAATTATTTGGAATCTAATGATGGATTCTCTGCTTAGGCAGCTCGAGCCTGTTTGTAAATGTTGTGCGTATGCTGATGACTTGCTCATCTTGATTGAGGGCCAGTCTAGGTTGCAAATTGAGACCAATGCAGGAGCGTGCGTGCGCACTGTTCACGAGTGGGGTGAAAGTGTTGGCGTCAGCTTGGCAATGGACAAGACTGTGACAATGCTGCTCAAGGGTAGCTTGTCAGCTAGTCGAAATCCAATTGTTCGGCTGAACGGCACGAGCATTAGGTATGTGTCCGAGGTTAAATACCTTGGCATTACCTTTGGCGAGAGGATGAGTTTTACTCCTCATCTTGCCAGTCTCAAGGACCGGCTGGTGGGTGTGGTTAGTCGAGTACGCCGGATTTTGCGGAGTGAGTGGGGCCTCAGCAGGCGCGCTGTTCGCACCATATACGATGGTCTGTTTGTTGCTTGTGCAGCATACGGATCATCTGTATGGTGTAGAGCAGCGAAGACTGTTGTTGGCAGGAAGAAAGTGCTGGCTTGCCAGAGAGCGATTCTGCTAGGGTGTATGCCTGTGTGCCGCACTGTCTCTACTGAGGCTTTGCAGGTGCTGCTAGGAGCAGCCCCTTTGGACTTGGAGGTCCGGCGTAGAGCCGTGCTCTTCAGGATTCGGAGGCGGCTGCCATTGCCACAGAATGAGTGGTTAGCGGATAGGAATGTAGAGAGTCTAGGGATTAGTGAGTGTAAAAGGATGTTGAATGAGTGCGTCCTATCTGACTGGCAGGTCAGATGGGATGCAAGTGTGAATGGGCGGGCTACTTACCAGTACATTCGTGATGTCACGTTTGTCAGTGGTCGACCGGACTTTGGTTTTAACCTCAGTCTCGGATTTCTGTTGACTGGCCATGGTTCCCTCAATGCATTTTTGCATTTGAGAGGTCTGGCTGATAGTCCGGAATGCCGTTGTGGTTCGACGTCTGAGACATGGTTACATGTTCTCTGTGAGTGCCCGTTGTATGCAGATCTACGTGATCTGGCTGCGTTTGGAGTGGTGCAGGTTAGTGGGGGTTTTGACGTTAGTCAAACACTCTCTACTAGCGTCAGGGTTAGATGTATGAGTGAGTTCGCACGTGCTGCATTTTCCAGGCGGCGTCTGCTTTCGAACGGAGGAATTGTGTGAATGTCTGTGTGAGTGTGACTGTATGTGGAAATATTTGAATGGGGGGTATGAATGGGGGGTATGAAAGAGCTGTATGTATGAGTTGAATGGTGTCACCGTTTTTCGTGTTGTCCCAAGGGGCTACCAGTCCCCGAGCATCATGGTGCTCAACTGGGAGTATCCTTCTGGATACGAGTCTGTACCAAGAGGACTTCTCTGGTACCACTGGCGTTTTGGGATCTGAGTCGGTCTCAACTACTCAGCCCATACGTCACATCCTTTGTGGATTTGTGGGGCGCAGGCTGGCCGCCGTTTGGCGGTTTGATTTTATCAATAGCTAATGCCGCAATTGCGGAAGAGGTTGGAGTAGACCTCGCTCTTCACAGTGAGAAGCCATGTCCATGAGCATGGCCCATACTGTTCCATCACGATTGGTGCTTGCACCAGTTGTCAATACTCCCAACAGCTGTGTCATTTTTCGGGGTCACCAACCCCTAACTGTTTTGGAGTTAAAATTGGGAGTGCTCCTTGGAGCACGAGACCTGACCAGGGGTTGCATAGAGTTTCTATGTAAAATGGTACCACGGGTAATCAGGAAGCCCACGGAACTTGTTCCGTCCTGGTTTTTTGGTTGCGGCCCCTCGGGGAGTATCGTGGTGGCTGTGGTTTAATACCCAAATGCGGGTAGAGCATTGGCTCGACGTGGAGTTGCGTTTAACCAACCGGTTGCTGTGATACCATACACAAGCAGAGGTGTTAGATAGGCCTCGCTCCGAACCAAGGAGGGAGTCATGACCAAACAGAAATGGCTCCAATTGGTACCGGCGAATATTGTATATTCAATGGGGCGCTGATTGACGCTTAAATTAATCCCTGTGCATGGGCACCGTGAGCTTAAGCCATTGTGGCAGGCGTTCACGTTAAACCACCCGACTTTAATGCCCGAATTACTGGGTCTTGCCTATGCGTTGATCAACGCAAAGTATTAACCGTCTGTTCTAGTTCCGTTAACGTCGGATTTGATCGGCGAATAAAACGTTGAATAGCATTGGTAATTTGTTCGTGTCTTGTAAACGTTCAGTTAAGTCTCCTTATTTGACGACGTTGACTATTCTTAATTCTTTCTATTGTAATATTTCTATTGTCCCTACGCACCCGTTGTGATATTAAATTTGATAACCTCTTCTATTCAACATATTGTAAATTTGTCCTATGTAACTGGTTCCTACTTGAAATGAAAAATAGTATGCGTAATACTAAATAATAACTAATATAAAATAAGTATTAATAATTATTAATAGTATTGAATTATATATTGAATAAAATTCAAAATATTAATAATTATAATGGTCAAAAAATTAAAAATAATGATATTAATAATAAAAATAATAATAAAATTTTAAATAATAAAATATAGAAAAATTATAAATATTTGTATTTTATTTTAAATGAATAAAATTTCATAGAAAATAAAATGAGAAAAATTATATTTAAAATAATAAAATATTTTAATAACATTAAGAATTATTAATATTTTTATTATATTTTAAATATATAAAATTTGATAGAAAATAAAAAAAATTTAAATACTTGTTGCTTACCCAGTTGGAGTACGCCGTGGCCGCAAGCGCGAAGAAAAACATTTGTTCCGCACTGTGGCGGAATTGCACTTGCAAAATTAAACTAACTGGCTAATTTAAATTGAGATTATACAATAGTTATTTACATACCTATGTTAATTTCAATTCATATAGGTCGTCCATAAAATCAAAAAAATATTCTATATCCTGTCAGGTACTTCCCGGCCAGAAAAAAAGGGTAAAGGGGCAAGAAAAATTAGTTTATAGGCCTGTTGGGAAATTTTCCGACAAAAAATCAACGGATAAGGGATTCAAAAATTCTACCAGTCGACCATTCATATTACTGTTGGCCAATACCCAAATGAAGCGTAAGTCAGGTCAGCATGGCTTGACAATAGGAAAATGAATTCATGAAACTCAGCCATAAAGTCATAAAAAATTTGTGCAATTACCCGACGGATGTTCCCCAAATGAAGCATTCGGCGGCATGACTTCTGTGCATTCAAGGCTGTGGAAAATAATATGAACAAGACATTTCGGATCGAACGCTTCTCATTGTGCTAAACCGATCATGACTAATAAACAGCTCATTGTAACACTAAATTTTGTTTGAGCTAAAGAAATTGGTTGATATTTTTGGGTGTGATCACATGAATAAGATTATTTTATTACTCACTTACACACATATAGCTACACATTCACACATACTGCAATCTGTTGTGCGCGACTTCTACCACCCCGCGCTTCATAACGCAATACTCAATCTTAACGAAATTCACAACAAAGATCAAAAATGATCTAAATTTTATGTGCGCCAAAATTGGAACGGCTGAAAATTATGCTTATCGAGGTTTCAAATTTGGTTGCTCTCCGAATTCCTTCCGACCGGCCAAACTGTTGACAAGGAATACTATTTAAGTGTTAGTCGCGTAGTTTGCGCGAAGCTATTCGTAAGAAGACGGTGGAATTATGGGATGACAACTTGCACCATTATAATGCACCGTCGCATACTGGATTGATTCTTCGTGAGTTTTTCTCCAAAAATTCCACCAATATCGTTCCACAACTATCATATTCACCTGATTTAGCTCCATGTGACTTCTGGCTGTTCAGAAAACTCAAACGACCGCTCCGGGGAAACCATTTTGAGTCAATTGATGACATTAAACGTGAATCGCTGCGCACATTGAAAGGTATTCCAGAAATCGACTTTAACCACTGTTTCAAGGAATGGAAAAAACGTTGGCACAAGTGTATTCGGGCCGGGGGATTACTTTGAGGGGGACGAAATAGATGTGGGAGAATAAATAAAGAATTTGCAAATTATGACTTTATTCATAGACTTTATTTTTTTTTTTTTGCCCACAGAAGTACATTTGTGTGTATGTCTAAAAGCTAAAAGGGAACTAATAGAAATGTGCAGGTGGAACTAGTCATCTTGTTCAGGACGATTTATTTATTTATTTATTTATTTATTTAATGTCGTCTATGAACAGTCGACCAAAAAAATTAGGTACAAATTAAAACAAATAAAATTAAATTTTTACAAATATTGTGTATAAAAGTAAAATAAAATTAAAATTAAAGTATAAAATTAAATGATTTTAGTTTTGAATTTAAAATTAAATTTAAACTATTAAAAATTGAATTGAAAATGATCCAACATTCGTTGCAAAGAATTGGGAAACCCCGGAAAAACCCATTAAGATCATCAATATTAGTAAAACTCTTAGGTATTGTTTGTTAAAAAGTTAAGAATTTAATTTTTGTTAGCTTCTAAGGGTTATTCTGCGCTGATAACTCGGTAGAGTTTGTTATAGTCAGAACAAAGTACCCTAAAAGGTTCATGCAATGTATTATTAGTAGTACATGTTTTAAGGGTGATTGGGTTTAAGTTACGTGAAAATTTCCATATAAAAATATTCAGAGCAACTTGCATAGTGCTGAATTTGTAGATGACAGCATATGGGTCATCTGGCTGAAAATTTTTTCAAGTATGCAGTTCATCATGGTCTCCATGACAAATTTGGTTTTCTAACTCTTATTTTCTCTAAGAAACAGGTGCTCATTCTTATGGATGGACAGCAAACGGATAAGGCTAGATGCACCCCGTTAGTCGTCCTAATCTCAAATGATTTTTACCTTTTACACGCTTTTGGTTTGTACAGAAAGTTAATAATTTTCTTTTTACTTTTTTAAAGAAGATTAAGAATATAATGAAATCTAATTATTATTAAAAAATTTTAATTTGTAAATAATAAAATTAAAGATATTAATTACTCTTGAATATATGCTATAAGCCGTCAGAAAATAGTTAAGAAAATAATTAATTTTATATGCGAAGCTAATATGTTAAATTGGTTATTTCATTTTTGATCTTTACTGTACAGTTTTCAAATAACAGAAAGCTTTAAAATTGCAATGTGATTTAATTGTGCCAGATTAACCAATATTTCATAACCTGACATGAACGAACGTCTATTTCTCGGAGTTTATAAGAGCGGAAGTATTCAAATATAGGATGTGGGTTCCCTAATTTTGTATGCTAAACGAATTTATTTTAGATTTAGGCACAATTTTGAATGGAATTGTGCAATATTCAAAAGTGAGTAACAGGACCCAATAAAGAATATATACTCTTGATCAAGACGATTACAACAGCTAATTTAGATATTACCGTTTTGAGTCTGTCTGTTTATCCATCTATATGAACGCTTATTTCTCAGAGACTATAAGCTATAACAACGAATAATCATCTAAGACCCCATAAAGAACATATAATCTTGATCAAGACGACGAGCGGAGTCGATCTAGCCATGTCCGTCTGCCCGTCTGTATGAACGCCTGTTTCTCAGAGATTATAGGAGCTAGAGCAACCAAATTTTAAACCTAAATTCGTTATTTTCGTACGCTATATTAGTTTGTTTTAGATATTTGTATTTCCTTCCCTGACCACAGCAATTCAAAAAAATACGATTATTAAGCAAAGTTTTCAACCGATTGAATTTCACATAATTTAATATAATTATACAATTTTTGATCTACATTGTGAATTTCGTTAAGTTTAAACAATAAACACGGAAATTATACAACATTATGTATCGCGCTATTGACCGCGGGGAGCTAAAAGATGCGCACAATGGCCAAGTACGTTCAGAACTGTGTGTATGTATGAGTAAGTGTGTGTATGGCTGTGTATGTAGGCAAAGGGGCTTTCGTAGTCGGGTACACTCGACTACCGACTTCTTACTTGTTTTCTCTATGTGCCTGCGCCAGGTAAGCAGTCTGTCGAGGTGTACAAGAGTTTCGATTTTTATTTATTTTTATTTGATTTATAACTTAATATTTCTCCTGAAAAAGAAAAACACGTCGGCACTCGCCTACGACTCGCAATTGACTCGGAAAATAGTAGTTGCAAAGAATTTGCTTAACAATTTATTGTCCGGCCTTGTGCGCACGACCGTGTTCTTTTTCTCTTCGTTAAGTCTTATCGGTAACGTTGCTGACAATATTTTTAAAGTACGAAAACCTAGTAGCCGAAAAAGTACTTTTAAGTTTGTTCTGCACATACGCCAAATATACGTGTTCCGCACTTTCTCTGGGAATAGAACGAACGTGAGTTTCAGAGGGAACTGCGATTCTTCCAAAACTATCTGATTTCTTAAGCAGTTAAGTGGTTTATCTGTGGGCTTGACCGGGTAGGTCAGTGGTAATTTCCTATGAATGGTAGCTACGTCAGATTCTATCTCATTTTAAAGAGCATTTATATTTTGGCGCGAGAGCGCATCTGCCACGTTATTTTCTTTACTGGGCTTATAAAAAATATGTTCGTCGATAAATGATTTCCACTTTTGAATTTATGCATTAGGATTTCTATCAGAAACTGCAAAGATTAAAAGCTGGTGACCACAATAAATATTTATGTCTCAAGTTCTATATAAATACTGCTGTAACTTCCCCAATGTCCACACTATACCCAATATCTCCTCTTCATTAGTGGCAAAATGTGTCTCTGCATTTTTTAGAGTTCTGGAAATCATAGTGCTTGGTTTGTTGCCTTGCGAGAAAACGGCGCCAATGCTATATGCAGATGGGTCTGTCGTTAAATGGAATGGCTGTTTCAAGTCTGGGTAGTTTAGTATAACGTCTTCTGACGCAAGAATGTTCCTCAGCATCTCTAAGACATCATCTTCTGCATATGCTTGCTTATCAAGCCCACATAGAAAACTAAACCCTCAATGAAGGATGCTAAAACTGACTCGGAACGGACCCCAAATAATGTTGACGACCACCGCAATTAAAACAAGGACTATGATCTGAGAGAATGCACCTGGAATGTACGCACACTGTACAGGCCCGGTGCTGCTAACAGATATCCTCAAAATATGCAAGGCCGATATTACCACTATGCAGGAGATGCAATGGAAGGGGCAGGGATGCATCAAGAGGAGCAATTGTGACATATACTACAGTGCCACGATATACATTAATATGGTAGTGGATTTGTTGTGGGAGCCAGACTCCGAAATCGAGTATCTCACTTTGTGCCAACAATCCGTATTACAGCCAAATTTTTCTGCTTGATCTGCGGCTCATGCGCATCATGCCTCAACGGAGGACGAAGAACGCCTTCTATGCAGAGCTTGACCGTGTATTCGACCGCTGTCCAACTTATTTTTTAGCCCTTTTGCCTTTTAAAAAAAGAGTAAAGCGGAAGTAATGGATTTGTACAAAATCAAAAAGTATGTAGCAGGTAGAAATAATCATCGGACACCACATAAGGTGTATAAGTTAACATAAGTAATCGATAGTGCAGTATTTATGTTAAGTTAGCCACAGAATGCGTTTTCTATCCTTAGCTGGTAACACTGCATGTTGGCATGGCCGCTATGGAGAGCTTTTGGTAAGATCAGTTGGAATTGGATAGTTAAATAAAGCACATCACAGAGCGGAGTAAATTCACAAAGACTTTTTATTCATTAACACGTGTAACACGTGGGAGACAAAATTGTTATCAACGTATTTTGTTAGCACAGAATACATAAGCAACACATCTGCTAGTCTGAGTAAACAACGTTTACTCGACTGTTGCGACTCATTGTTCAGGCACCGCCTAACAATTGGAGACAGCAATTGCTAATATTATTAACATAATATTAGAGCAGATACTTGTTGATACAAAAGGTCGAAGATATATTTTGTTAAACAAAATAATTTAATTATATTAATTCGCGCCCAACGTAAAAATATTGTTGCTTCTATTTTTGAGGCTGTCTTAAAATTTTTTTCTTTCTTTTTTCTCTTTTCTTGTTCTTACGGCACATGAGCTTTTCGTTTAGCCAGCACAGAGCCCCTCGCCTGCATTTAAGCGATTCAGACCCTGATTGCGATTATCGCATTCAAGTCGCACCGCAAAGACATACTACCAGTACGGGCCAGTTGTACGATAACATGGACTCGGAACAGCTTAGGGCAATAGTCCAAGCGGCTGTTAGTAGTGCATTGGTCGAGCAAGCGGCTGCGAACCAAGAAAGAGAACAGTCACTCTTGCAAAAAATAAACCAGCTATCTGAACAAGTTGCGGGCACACGCATCTCTGCACCTGAGGTGCAGTTATATTCTCCAATAGAAATAAATAATGGCATACGCTGTGATGAGCCACTCGATGCCGTCAAATGTTTACCTGAATTTGTCGGGGTACACGGATACTTATGTATCTTGGAGGCAGGCGGCACTAGCTGCTTATTACATTTTCAAACCTTATAATGGTAGTTCGCGTCATTATCAGTGCCGTTGTTATCATTCGAAGTAAAATCAGAGGTCCGGCTGATGCGGTATTGGCTTCGTTTGGCACAATATTAAATTTTGACGCTATTATTAGTCGCCTTGATTTTACATACAGTGACAAACGTCCGATACATGTCATTGAACAGGAGCTGGGAATATTAAGGCAAGGCAATCTACCTCTATCATAGTGTTACGACGAAGTAGAGAAAAAACTCACTTTATTGACCAACAAGGTTAACATGTCGTACGAACCAGCAATGGCAAAGGTTCTTTGTGAAAAATTTCCGTGATGACGCGCTGCGAGTTTTCATTTCAGGGCTTAAGCGTAGTCTTACTGATGTGCTCTTTTTCTTCTAGATACGGGCGCGTCTAAAAATTTCATTCGGCCATGTGAGCGGCTGAAAGGCGTTCGTCCCGTTAATTCTGAGTTCACAATACATTCAATACATGGTATAACCAGAATCACCCACAAGTGCGTTGTATCAATGTTTAATTTAAAAGCGACATTCTTTATCTTACCAGACCTATCGACGTTTGATGGGATCATAGGCCTTGACTTGTTAACACAAGCAAAGGCAATCGCTTTGTTTTGCTTCCGGCCAGCTCAAATGGGGCGCGGAAGTCGAGAAAATCTCCTTTCATACTTGCGCCAACGTCAATTTCACTAACGTGGATTGCTGCGGTGCGCCGCCGGCTGTAAGGAGCGCATTCTTAAAAGTCCTAACGGACAGAAAGAGAGCTTTTGCCGACCCCAATGAGGCGCTACCATACAATACGTCGGTAGTTGCCACTATTAGAACGTTAAATGAACAACCCATTTACGCCAGACCTTACCCATATCCCATGGGGGCAGCTGATTTCGTTAACAAAGAAGTTCAGAGTTTGCTGAAGAATGGCATTATTCAAAAGTCGTTCTCCCCTTATAATAACCCCGTTTGGGTAGTAGATAAGAAAGGCACTGACGAGGCAGGCAATCGAAACATGCGGTTGGTCATGGATTTTCGCAAGCTTAACGAAAACACAGTTTCCGACAAATACCCCATGTCAAACATCAATATGATATTGTGAAACCATGGCAAACCCATGTATTTTTCCACTTTAAATCTCAAGTCCGGATACCACCAAATCACGCTAGCAGAGCGTGATCGAGAGAAGATTTCTTTCTCAGTCAATGGCGGGAAGTACAAATTCAAAAGACTCCTCATTGGCCTGAAAAACGCGGCTAGCATATTTCAGAGAACCATTGATGACATCCTGAGGGAACAGAGAGGAAAATTTTGTTACGTTTACGTTGACGACGTGATAATATTCTCAGAAAATGAAGAGTCCCATATCTCTCAAGTAGCTTTTTTAAGAAAAGCGTGAAATACTTGGGATTCGTCGTCACAAGTGAAGGAACAACATCGGACCCGGAAAAAGTTAAAGCCATTCAGGTTTACCCAGAGCCGAAAAATTTATATGAAGTTAGGTCATTCTTGGGCCTGGCAAGCTAGTATAGGTGCTTCATTAAGGACTTTGCAGCATTAGCAAGACCTATATCTAACATTCTGAAAGGGGAGAACGGCAACGTTAGTAAGCACAGGTCGCGATCCCTTAAAGTGAATTTTTCAGAAGCACAGCAACGTGCATTTCAAAAGTTGCGTAACATTCTGGCATCAGAAGACGTCATGCTCAGGTATCCTGACTATAAAAAGCCATTCGATCTAACGACCGATGCATCAGCATATGGGATAGGCGCGGTATTGTCCCAAGAGGGTCGTCCGATCACAATGATCTCTAGGACACTAAAGGATAGGGAAGTAAATTATGCCACCAATGAAAGGGAATTATTGGCTATTGTATGGGCGTTGGGTAAACTGCGGCATTACCTATATGGAGTCAAAGACATTAACATCTTTACCGACCACCAGCCTTTAACCTTTGCGGTAGCGGATTCCAACCCTAATGCTAAAATTAAAAGGTGGAAAGCGCGCATTGATGAGTCCAATGCTCGAATCTTTTACAAGCCTGGTAAGGAGAATCTAGTGGCAGATGCTTTATCCAGACAACAGCTTAACGCCCTAGACGAGAACGATGCTGGGTCTTGCGTAGCGACAATGCACAGCGAAATTTCTCTTTCTCGAACTATTGAGGCAACGGAAAAACCGTTAAACTGTTTCCAAAACCAAATAGTCTTGGATGAAGTCCGATTTCCATTGAAACGCAGCTTTATTCTATTTGGAAACAAAAGGCGGCACTCTATCAGTTTCACATGCAAGGAGTCTCTGCTCGATGAACTGATGGACGTGATCATGCCAAAAGCCGTAAATGCCTTTCACTGTGACCTGCATAGCTTTCCAATGATACAAGACGAGGTGGTTAGGAGATTCCCAGCCACTAACATTTCACTACTGCAAAAATCGCGTCTCAGACATTTTTGACATTGGGGAAAAGGCGAGAGATCCTTACCATGGAGCATAACAGGGCTCACAGTTCAGCACAAGAGAACGTGAAACAAGTCCTCGCAGAGTATTACTTCCCAAAAATGGCGAAGTTAGCGAATGAAATTGTTCAAAACTGCAAGACCTGCGCGATGGCAAAGTATGACAGACACCCAAGAAAACAGGAAATTGGTGAAGCTCCAATTCCATCGTTTATAGGAGAGTTGCTACATATCGACATCTTCTCGACAGATAAAAAATATTTTCTTACTTGCATAGACAAGTTTTCCAAGTTTGCTGTTGTGCAACCAATCCCTTCCAGAAAAATTGAGGATGTGAAACCGGTCATCCTCCAATTAATGAATTTCTCGCCGAAAGCCAAGTCAATTTATTGCGACAATGAGCCGTCCTTAAACTCCCACACAATTTCGACCATGCTGGCCAATAATTATGGAGTTTCCATCTCGAATACGCCACCATTACACAGTGTCTCCAACAGACAGGTAGAAAGGTTCCATAGTCACCCTTCTGGAAATAGCTAGGTGTATAAAATTGGACAGAGGCCTGACCGACACTGTGGAAATAATCCTATTGGGTGGTCCACAAGGACAACTTGAAATGATCTTGCAAAGGAAACGCCCTCAATCCGTCCTTAAGAGGAGTCTGCTCCCGGCAAGAGATAGCTTTGCGTTGAACGTTGGCAGTTGGAGATCTGTTTTGTCCAGGCTTAAAACCGTTAGCACTTTTGTTTTTAGTCAATAAGCATTTATGATAAAGACGCAAAAGTGCAGACTTACAGGAACATGAAGATATTCTTAGTCTCACTTACTTTCAATGTGAAGGCAAGCCAGGAATTCAAGAAGGAAGTCAGTCTGGAGAAGGCAGGATATAAAGCAAGGAAACTGGAGGTATGCTGCACGGTCAACTGCGTCAACATAGTTTATCGGCAAGTGGATGAAGGACAGAAGCCCACTAAATAACCAACGGAGGTCATCGCCGGATTGGAATCGGCCGAGGGCGGCCTCAAACCTGATGGGGGAGTAGTTAACATAAGTAATCGATAGTGCAGTATTTATGTTAAGTTAGCCACAGAAAGCCTTTTCTATCCTTAGCTGGTAACACTGCATGTTGGCATGGCCGCTATGGAGAGCTTTCGGTGAGATCAGTTGGAATTGGATAGTTAAATAAAGCACATCACAGAGCGGAGTAAATTCACAAAGACTTTTTATTCATTAACACGTGTAACACGTGGGAGACAAAATTGATATCAACGTATTTTGTTAGCACAGAATACATCAGCAACACATCTGCTAGTCTGAGTAAACAACGTTTACTCGACCGTTGCGACTCATTGTTCAGGCACCGCCTAACAATTAGAGACAGCAATCGTTAATATTATTTATATAATATTAAGGCAGACGTTTGTTGATACAATGATATCAAAAACGTATATCGACGTATCGGCTAGTCTGAGTAAACACGTTTACTCGACCGTTGCGTCTCATTGTTCGGGCACCGCCTAACAATTGGAGACAGCAATTGCTAATATTATTAATATAATATTAGAGCAGATACTTGTTGATACAAAAGGTCGAAGATATATTTTGTTAGAACAAAATATACTATTTTTTTTTTTTTTTATTATTATTATTAAGGAAGCCGAGGTCCTAAGACCTCTTTGTGTCCTTTTTATCAAAAAATTAAACCCAATTGGGCGCACCGGCTAACCACTAAGGTGTAGCTTATTAAATATAATTAAACATCAAATTTGCCTCCTTCTGGGCATTCGACTTATGAGGTTATGAGGTCGACGTCTTTTTAGGCGTCGTCCTGGGCGAGTTCTAGTCAGCCTTTTGGCTAACCTATTGCTGTGGTTATCTATTTTGTTAAACAAAGAAAAAGACGTTTTCCCTCTGTCCTTTTCTACCAGGTATATCTGAGTGCGTACCCGGACCCTAAGATCTAATGAGGTAAAATAGTTAGACTTGACCTAGGTAGCTAACCTAGAATCATACAATATCTTCATGGGCATGAAACATGTCCGCTATAGTCCGGTCGTTGAGCTTTCTAAAGGCGACGACAAGTCTTTGTTTCGATTACCGTATTCAACGAATTCTTTTTATCTACTACCCAAGTGGGATTACTATATGGATATTTGGATGGCCGAATTTCTCCGTTCTTTAACAAGTGGGAGATTTCATTATTACGAAATCGGTTATTCCGATCGGATGTGGGTAAAGCCGTGAAAAAACAGGGTTATCGTCTATTGTGCGAATTGTCTTCAGAACTGCACTATTGAAAGGCAGCACTTCGTTAGAGGTTGAAAAAACCTAATACTTTTTGCAATTATTCTCTTAAATTCGGTCCTAACAGATAATGGTAACGAATCGATATAAGTGAATCTATATAAGTTAAATTCACAGACTTTTCATACACGTTCCCATAACGCCGGCCTTCTATTTGGTTTAACAAATCTAGGTCTATGATAGCATAAAATTCTGACAACGACTCTAAATGAAGAATTGGACTTTTAAGCCATATATGTGTATGAAACACTTCCGATTTATTTCATTGGCACCATGTATGAAGCTAACAGTAAATGGGAAGTGAATCTGGACCACTCATCTAAGCTCCTTACGGGCTTAACGTAGTTCTTGTCTGTGACTGTGTCAATAAGGATTCTTAGTTGCCTTTTGACAAGTGTCAGCCGTGAGCAACCCAGAGTCTGAGACTCTGAGTTTGCTGCCTGCGGACCTATATTATTTATCCTTTGACGTCTCTGGTCTGTCATGCGCTTAGATGTACTCGACCTTTTCTGGTTCCTGTTGCCAGCTGCATAAACTTAGACACAGAATCAACTTCCATGGGCCATTGATTGAGACTCAGAGCAACCTCTAATTGCTGCGATCTACCTAAATCCTGTAACTTAATGTAATGAGGATTTCTCTTGATAGGTTATACCCTTTCATTTTGGTGATATGATTGCCACATGCTTGAAGCAGCGAAATTTCTCCCTTCCATAGCTCTGGCATAAAAGTTTGAAAAAATGGTCCTTTCTATTCTCCTGAAACAAAGGTATAAAAGGCGTCGCTTCTGACTTAATTATTCAGTAGAGTGGCACCGTCGGGGTCGTGCGTCATTTGATATTAGCGCCAATCAATTGTTCAATCTCTTCATAGTACTCCATTAGACTGAGATCGCCCTGTCTGGCCATTTCAAGGCTCTGCCGCAAAGCCCGGAGTGAGGTTCTATCTGCGTAAAAGCAGTCTAGCCTAGCGATTATGGCAACAAGAATCAGTACCGCATTAGGAGAAACTAGTTTCGCCCTTGCTGATCCTCCAGTTTTGTTTCTAATTATCGTCACAGGTTTTGCGGCCCTGGTATTTTCTAAAAATTTCGTATGAATCTACTGCCGACTGCTGATAGGCCACATAGTTGCCGTGCTCGCCGTTAATCTTGGGAATGGACTTTACAAGGCTCTGCGCTGTTGCTGCACACAATTATGTATGATAATGTACTATTAAGTCACTCACTAGCGCAAGGTATATGGCAACTATTAATTATTTAAATTTAATTAATTTATTTTTTTTGACCCTTTGGTATTAAAAAAATGCTAAAAGCGAGCTAATGAATATGTGCAACATCGAAAAGTATGTATCTGGGACCCCAAAAAGTATATATATTCTTGATCAGGAAGTTAAGCTGATTCAATCTAGCTATGTCTATCTGTCCGTCTGTCTGCCTGTTTCTTAAAAATTTTGAAGAGATAGAGCAACCAACTTTGATATCTAGATTCCTTATTTTCGTACGGTATATGAGATTGTTTTGGATTTTTGAATTTCCTCCCCTGACCATGCAGTACGAAAACACGGAAGCTATACAATATTTAGTATTAAATTATGGAGCGCAAGGGGCTAAAAGAGAGCGCGCAATTATTAACCAAGTTACGTAGAGTAGTAACCAGTTGATTGCGGTACGGCCACAAAGCATTTCTTCGCAAACAGAAGCTGTATTATGTAGAAGTTAACTTCGTCATGACTACTTCCTACTCAAGCTCAAAGACTTGGGATGAATCAGTGCGTCCATCGATCCTTTGGGAGGTATCCCAACGTAGCTGCCAATACTCGATGCTCTGCGATAGGTTGCACGCACACATCATATACTATAGGTGTTCCTGAAAGGACACCGAGATACTTTATTGCCCGTTTTGACGTTACCTGGGTACCACCTACCTGGATCAGCGTGATTTCTACCCTTCTGCGGCTGCTGACCAGTACCGCTTCTGTTTTTTGGGTCGCCAACTCTAAGCCTGATGCGGTCATTCATCGATGAATATATTTAATAGCTTCATTGCATGCCTCCTGCACCTCACTCAGTTGCTTTGCGAGTGATACTATGGCTACGTCATCTGCGAAGCTTACGATGTTTGTATCTTTTGGCAGGCTAAGTCGCAGGACACCATCGTACATTGTATTCCATAGCAAAGGGCCCAGAACTGATCCTTGCGGGACACCAGCAGTAGCATGGTGTGATGCCAGCCCTTTGCTTGTGTTGAACTGGACCAGTTTCTCAGAAAAGTAACTTCTGACTACCTTTCTGAGGTGTTGTGGAACACCGAAGCTGGCCAGAGCATCCAATATGACGTCCCATCTGGCCGTGCTAAAAGCCCTCCAGCCCATCTAGTGCCTTCTATCAGCTATGTTAACGATGGTTGTGATGGCGTCTAGCGATGACCTGGCTTTCCGAGAGCTAAGCTTCAAGACTCACTAATTGCCTGTTCCAACTTGGAATAAATTATCCTTTTCCAGACTTTGTCAATTGGCAGGATTTTCACCTTCCATATGGATGGAAAGACTCCTTCTAGTAAACAGGTACTGAACTGTTTTGCAAATTCCATAGGGTGCTGGAATAAGGCAATCTTCAGACCCGCCGGACTTAAGGCTACCAGCTGCAGTCAGCACTTCGTCGATGGAAACATAGTAGCGTTGGTCGTTGACTGCTTGGTATGGCGTTAGCGGTGGTCGTCGATCAGCTCATGTATTATAGATGTGAAGTCACTTAACTGAAGACTGGGCACTAAATAACAGCTAGATATCCACATATTGTACACTCTTGCGTACGTAAAACCATTAAAATTTTCTGGATTTCATAAATGAAATAGAGTTAACAATGTACATTCAGATTGCATCCGTCTCGTTCGCTTATGAAGCCCAGATAGTTGATGAATTAGACCAAAAACTTTAACAGTAGATTCCAGACTTGATTTGAGTGCCTTTGCAAATGTGAGTTGGATCGTGTAAATGTATCTGAAAATGTTAGATTCCTATTAGATTGACGGGGCATAGAAGTACTTCATCTTCTTTTTGGAGGTGCTAAAGACACTCGTTCATTAAAGCGGCATTTTAATTCTTTATACACTGGACAACCTCGGTAGTTTGGTGTATGATTACCTTCATAGCTACCACACTTCTTGATGCTGGAGTCATTCGTATAAAATGAGCAGCTTGCAGAACCGTGGATGTCGCCACAAGCTCTACATACAGGGTGAAGCATGCAATACGACCTTGTATGACCCTACTTGATTCTGCGCTGCTGTGGAATCTGGACTTTATAAGTTATATGCAATAGTTCTTCTTAAGTGCGTTTGTCTCCGTTTCGAGTTCGACTTTAAACATTGGTTGCGACACTTTTTTCTTTGTTTATAATATTGATTACCGACTTTGCAATGAAGCCCTGTACTTTCAGCGCTTCTTTAATATTAGAAGGGCTTACATCTAGTGCAAGAACCACTTGCAGGCCATTGCCACTTTTAAGTTGGTTATTATCAGTGAGGATTTTGGTCAGCGTTCTGAAGTTATCTTTCGTTTTGATTTCGACTTTAGTCTCTTGGCAGTTTTGTCAGCTTTTTCTGCGAGAATGGCAAATCTGTTACTCTCAGTTGTTGTATAACTTGAGTTTTTGCAAATTATTTTGGATTGGTTCCCTTTTACTAAATTTTGCGTGCTAAGTCTACGATATGTAGCAATCCATGCCAGTCTGTATGGTAGAACCTTTCATTTTTGACGATGCAGGGAGCGTTGCTAACTTAGCTGTAGCTGACGACGTAATCGGACGAGCAATTATTACTGATGCAGCTGTTTTTGTTATAGCTCTCGTTTTTGAAGGAGAAGTTACAGTGCTAGTTACCGTTGGAGTGCATAATATTATCGTATGCACTTGTTTCGGGCTGGGGTTCGGCAAGGGAGAAGTGCGCTGTTTGCTCATTAGCGTGTTGTTAGATGTTGGATTTGACGGTGAGCAACACCGCACTCCGTCAATTGTTGTTGACACGTTTAAGGAGCTCGATATTAGCGATCTCAATTGAATGACACTATGTTGCTCCAGTAGGGCTTGTGCGGCTTTGCAATGGTTAAGATTAGGTTGCATAAAACATAACCTTTTAGTTTGGCGGCAGCTTTACGGTACGCTGGGCATTTGTAGCTAACTGGTGCAAAGGTTATATTTGGATACTTTATTGCACATTCTGGTTATGTGACCAGCCTCTTTGCACTTGAAATATGTGCCAGAACAACAGCGTTGCTACATCTTGCTGCCACATGCGCAAACTCTTAACATTTATATCACCGATTGGCTGAACAATTGGTTTATGTGACCAATGACCCAACCGCTGGGAATCATTCCCACGTGTACTAATACCTTCGCGGTGGCTACCGGCAAAATGAGCGTAACTATCTGGACGCTTCCCCTAGCTGCTTTGAGGCTCCTGATAAATTCGGCTATAAGGTGTTCGTCCTTAAGCTCGGACTTTACCGCTTCGAGAACATCCTCCATCGTTACCAATACATCAAGCTCGCGTATGTCGATTCGAAGTTTCTGTTAGAGCGTTTACTACCGCAAGACTGCCCAGGCTTTCTAACAGCTTCTTTCAACATACTCATGCTATGTACCGGGTTTTTGCTCAAGCGCAGCAGCAAATAGCTTTTAAACGTTTTCCTGATCTCTTGCACATCATTGCTTAGATAAGCTAGGGTTGAATCCTTTGTAAGCATCTTCAATATATCAGCAAAGTTTTCTGCTGTCAAGTTTTTTTTTCAGCCCTGGCTGGGTAAAGGTGGACTACTCTTTTCGGTGGAGTTTTCCTATGTCTTATGGGAGTGATGTGTTCCGTTACTCTGCTAACTTTGCGTGACGTGGTACCACTATATCGAAGCTGTGACGCGTGGTCTGTGTCTCACGAATCAGAGATTAATTTGTAAGGTTAGCCCCATTTTCGCTATTGCTTCACCTAGTGTTTTAGGCCATCTCAAGGCCGAAACAGCTATACTCCATATACACTTTATATCTGCAGGGTGTTTTGTTTGAACGGCGGACCTCGATGCAGAGCAGGGTGCGCAGAAAAAGGGTTTAAAACTCCAGATCATTGGGATTATGGGCAATATCTATCAATTGCGAGTTTTTTTTTTTATTTATTTTTTTTATTAAGATATACGGTGTAACGATGACCCCCTTATAACCTTGTTTTCTTATTCTAACGAAATTGACTCGCCTGGTTAACTTATATATAGTAACAAGTAATAATAACAGTCTGTCGTTATACCGGCTGTAGTGGTTGTTGATTTGGTCAAAAACCGTCAACAACTTAAGGTCCCGATGTATTATTGTATTTGTGACATACCACTCGCAGCCGGTGATCAATCTTGAGATTCGGTTCTGTGAAACCTGTAATCGCTTTATCTGACTGTCACTGGTCAACCCCCAGATTTGGCATCCGTACGTCCAGATAGGCACATTTAGTGGTTTGTAGATGACCACCTTGTTGGCCAATGAAAGTTAGCTGCGAGAGTTGAGCAGCCAGTAGTTCAGTAAACGTGAGCTTCCTATTTAGAGTCATCCCCAGATATTAAGCTGAAATAGCCTGTGTGACTGGAGCTCAATTGATTGAAACTGCAGAGGGTATATTGCGTCGCAGCGTGTAACAGACATTGACACTTTTCCGCTATTGATGCCTATATTCCAGCGTGTTGCCCACTGAACAAATTTTGCGGAGTATTGTTGGATGCCTTCAGTTGTTTCGTGCTCGCAGGGCGATCTATATGTTACACAGACATTATCTGCACAGGTGGCAACCATGCATTTTTCCAAGACGCAAGCATCTGGCTGTAGGATGTTGTGCGTATATAGGCAGTACAGCAGTGGGCCCAATACACTTCCCTGCGGAATACCATCTGCCACTTCATATATCCCGGAAAGTGCGGAATGGTATCGTACGGCGAATCTCCTATTTTCAAGATAAGACCACAATAATAGGTAATATGGCGCAAGCAGCGTGGTTTTTAGTTTGGCCAGCAGGCCAGTGTGCCATACGCGATCAAACGCCTCTCTGATATCCAAGAAAAGTGCATTGCAGTATTCCTTATTCTCGAATGGAACCAGTATTTGATCGACGACCAGATGGAGTTGCACGACAGTACCCTGGTGATGGATAGGGATGATACCCTGAGATTCCCCAATACTAACAATCCTAACTGCAACTAGTCTTTCAAATACCTTCGAAATCGAAGGAAGAAGACTAATCGGCCGGTAAGACGCAGGATCCTTTTCCGGCTTGCCAGGTTGGTGGATCATGGAAATAAGTCGAGCTTACATTGCGTATGGAAGTATTGCAACCTCACCATTGCGTTGAATATTAACGCTATGTAGAGGATTGCACGCTTACGTAGTGTCTTTAGGGTGATGTTGCATATTAAATCATGCCCGGGCGCATTGTTTCTACTCAGGTGTCGAATTACCTCGGCAATCTCAGTTGGAGCAAAAGGATTTATTTGCAAATCCAGTTGCAAGGCTAGTAGTAATTCTCTTGCAAAAGGAACTCTTGCTGGTACTGGCCTTTGATATGGCTTCTGAGTATCTAGCGAGGCTGCTGCTTTGATCTTTTGCACGAATAGGTTAATTACATCGTGAACATCTTCTTTGAATGAGATTTTTGTATTTATATGTATTCTTTCATCTAGTACCTCGCGAAACATCTCAAGGTTTGTGTGCCTCGTAATCATTCGTTCGGCTACCGGATATGCAGTGGCAGCAGCGTCCAATGTCATGATGAGTGGCATATGGTCCGAGCTGAGGTAAACAATTTGCTGAATTTCTACGTTTATGCTCAGAAATCCATCCATTACAGCAAAATCTAAGCAGCTCGGTGTGCCTCGACTGTCATAGGGATATTTTGTAGTCCCGCCTGTGGCCAGGACATTAGCGTGTGTGCCCAAGATAACATTTGCTAATGCAGTACCACGTTGATTGCTCCTTCTCGCACCCTAGACCCAATGCGATGCATTCCAGTGACCACCAATAACTTACTTCGGTCGGTGTAAATCTAGAGTGCTGCCAAACTCCTCCGAAGACTAGTTATGCGGTGGTGGACAGTAAATTGGTCCAAAATTGATCTCACCAATCATCGTGTGAATGTCTGCTGATTCTAGTTGGAGTTTCTGGGTAGCCTAAGGCCTAAGCGGAAAGTGTGTCAGGCTGGACTTAATCAATATTGTTACTCGTCCTCTGGCATTACCAGCATTCGGATCATTGGCGGGGTAAGCATCAAAACCATATAACTTGGGTGCATAGTCTCCTCGACAGTGCGTTTCGCTAAGCATCAGAACATCAACATTATAAAGCTGCACGAAGCTTTCCAGCTCTGGCAGCTTCGTGGATACGCCATCAGCGTTTTAGCGACTAGAGCAGCGAGCAAATTTAAAATTTGATCTTGCTGCTGCATCTGCTTCTTCTGCTGCTCAATCAACATCGTGATTTGCTCAGTCTGTTCTCGTTGTGCTTCTTGGAAGGACAGCACAATGGATTCTAGGTGACTGCCTTGCACAGCTAAGTTTTGGCGGTATTTCCCTATTTGGTATTTCCTTAAACTGGCTGCTGGTTAGGTTACGCTGTTGCATTTGTTGTTGCCGATAAGATTAGCCAATTCTTCTTGCCATGTTAGCAAATGACACACTTTGTCGCACATATTGAGCTGTACCAATGGGTGCTCCTTGTGTTTCCTTAGTTGTTTGAAGTTTGAAGCTCCAACGCCGCGCTTAGGCTTACTTTTTTGCACATAATCCTGGTACTTAACGCAACCTGAGTAATTTGCAGGGTGGTCTTCGCCACAATTGTAGCACGTGCATAATTCAGTACGTGGGCGCGTGCAATTGGCAAAGAGGTGCTCACCTGCACATTTGACGCAAATAAAATAAATGCTTTGCGGCAATATTTTGCGGAGTGGCCAAATTGTTGGCAACGGTGGCATTGCACGGCAGCTGTGCGTTTGCGGAGAGACTCCATCTGGATCCTCATATTGCATAGCTTTTTAACAGCCAGTATTCCTTTGTAATTGGGTGCCGTAGCTATGTTTATAAAGAACATATTTACCGGCTCAGTTTCCGAGCTTCCTTGAGCAGTTCGCCGCTGGAGCGTGTGGGCATCTAGCATTTTGTGATCGAGCTTTACCAGCTCGTCACTAATGCGGCTGTGCAGCGTGCTGTGGTGTAACCAGATTACAACGCTGCGAAAAATGGTGGAAGTCTTAACCGAGATCTTAGTAACGTCCGTTACTCGACCCAGGCAGTTGATCAGATTCTTAATATCATCAACTCCTTCCAGTACGATTGGTGGAGGATAGGACAGGGCTTTGATTCCACTGCCTACAGCAGCAGCTCTCTTTGTCAAAGCAGCAGCAGCTTGATGACTATTACTCGGTAGCTCGTCAGAATCGTTATTGGTTACCATATCCTCTGAGAGTTGGGAGAGAAGGCCAAAACAGTTGGAGCTACCGTTGTATTGTCTTTCCGTCTTCTTGTTATTTGCCAATTTTTTCTAATTTGAGGCGACTTTTGGTGCTGCGCCCTTAATTTCCTTATGTTAAATTCATTCGTACCTCCTGGAGAGGTTTTTGTATGCAAGACAGCCGCCTCAGTACCGCCTTTGGTGTTGTTCGGGGTACAAATGACCGAATTGGTCTTAATGGCAGCTTTCTCGGTGCAATTATACAGCCCATTAATGCCCAATTTAAGGGTTTTCACTTTTTTCTGCGTTTTTGCAGCAGATATGCCCAAATTTTATACTGCCTAAAAGTATGCACCGAGACATATCCAGGACAAAAGCCCTTACGACTGCCGAACAGCTGTTTGCTTACCAGCTATACCCTAATTGGGCAGCGGAGCCCGTATTTTGGAATATTTTTATTTTAGTTCTACAAGGAGTTTAATAAACTATATATTTTCACTCTTAAGTGACACTTAATATCACTCTTAATAATTGGTACCACTATTTTGGACTTGTCTTTATTTATATCTCACATGCGAAATTATTTTCTTTACACATGTGTGCACACACGACGGCGACGGCGACTCAACCAATTGCAATTTTCGAAAATTGGCACAGCTTTATCGCGACTTTATTTGAGTGTTGGGTTAAATTTAAAGTTCGCGCTTACAAGAAGAAAAGTCCTATACACTGACAAGACCTAGTTTGTTTCTGCAATGCAGCTGATATATCTGCGACAGTTTCCAATACTATGCACAGCTGAAAGAATCAGGACATTGGCATAGGGTATCACCTATAGTTTACCATCAACCTCGAGCACAGGAAGCAGTTCACGATGATATGTGTCTATATGATACAAAAACGAATTTTGTTTTTTGTTATTTGATGCTGAAAGCACCAAAACTTTAACTATAATACACACTGACTATATGTTGGCAAAGACGCTCTCGTAGTTAGGTACACTCGACAACAGATTTCTTATTGGTTTTTTTAGCCCCTTTGCCTTTTAGTAAAAACGAAGCAAAGCGGAGCTATTGGGAATGTGCAAAATTGAATAGTATGTAACAGGTAGAAATAATAATCGGAGACCGTTTAAATTTCTTTATTAATTAGACTATTCCTAATTTACGTTCTGAATTTTGTTAAGATTGAACAATAAACACGGAAGTTATACAACATTAAGTATCGCGCTATAGAGTGCGGTGAGCTAAAAGGCGCGCACAATGGCTATGTACATGTACAACTGTGTGTATGTATGAGTATGTGTGTGTATGGCTGTATATGTAGGCAAAGGGGCTCTCGTAGTCGGGTACACTCGACTACAGATTTCCTTATTGTTTTTTTATTTTGAATAGAAAATTAGGGAATTCAACATTTTTTAATTCTTTGGTTTAAAAAGGTTTGATAGACCTTATTTAAAAAAAAAAAAAATAAGAGTTGCAATTGAGCAAAACGCTCTGCGTTGTTGCTGCACAAAATTATATACGACTGTGTCCTGGGTCACTGACTAGCACAAGGTATATGGCAACTATTAATTATTTAAATTTATTTATATACTTTTTAGTTCCTTTGCCATAAAAAAGAGCAAACAGATAGAAATAATCATGGGAGATCCCATAAAGTATTTATATTCTTGTTTAGGACGACTAGATGAGTTAACATAGTCCGTACATCTGTACGTATAGTTGCTAAAATCAAAATATAATGATGCTGCTGTTCATCCGTGTGTGGAACGCTGATGGCGTATCCACAAAGCTGCCAGAGCTGGAAAGCTTTGTGCACCGTTATAATGTTGATGTCCTGCTGCTCGGCGAAACACACTGCAGAGGAGACTATGTACCCAAGTTACATGGATTTGATGCTTACCCGCCAATGATCCGAGTTTTGGTAATGCCAGGGGAGGAGCAGAAATATTGATTAAGTCCAGCCTGACATACTTTCCGCTTAGGCCTGTTGCTACCGAGAAGCTCCAACTAGCATCAGCAGCCATTCACACGATGATTGATGAAATAAATTTTGGAGCAATCTACTGCCCACCACGGCATGACTGGTCTTCGGAAGAGTTTGGTAGAACTCCAGATTTACTTGATCGGTGGTGACTGGAATGCGTCGTATTGGGTCTGGGGTGCGGGAAGGTGTAATCAACGAGGCACTGCATTTTCATACGTTATCTTGTTCCTAATGTCCTGACCACAGGCGGGCCTACAAGGTATCCCTTTGGCAGTCGAGGCACACCGAGCTGCTTAAATTTTGCAGTTATGGATGGATTTCTGAGCATAAACGTAGAAATTCAGCAAATTGTTTACCTCAGCTCGGACCATATGCCACTCATCATGACATTGGGCGAGGCACATAAACCTGGAGTTGTTCCGCGAGGTACTAGATGAAAGAATACATATAAATACAGAAATCTCGTCCAAAGAAGATGTTGACGATGTAATTGACCTATTCGTCAAAAAGGTCAAAGCAGCAGTCTCGGTAGCAAGCCAGAAGCTTGCAAGAGAACTACTACAAATGATTGCTGTCCAGCGACGTCACCCCCTAGATAAAGCGAAGTGGAACAGAGCACAAGAAGAGCTCCGTCGCGCTCTGTCCGACCACAGAACAGCGAGATGCGAGTCACTCACTTTGGAAAGCAACACGATAAAAGAAAAACGCCCAAGGAAAGCTCCGCTGGCAGATCCAAGTGGTGTAAAACAGACATGGAGCAGGATGAGGTATTTGCTGCACGATTATTTAAACGCTTCCAGCCATTTCACTTTGCCAGTCAGCAAAAAGTGAGTGACACCCGCCAAATATTTTGAGCGCTCGGGCATGATCTAATCTGCAACACCACCTTAATGGCGCTACCCAAACACGCAATCGTTTACATAGCGTTGATCTTCAACGCAATGGTGAGGTTGCAATACTTCGCCACGCAATGGAAGTTCGGATTAATTTCTATGGTCCTGGCAAGACGGAAAAGGACCCTGCGTCCTACCGGCCGATTAGTCTTCTTCCTTCGATTTCGAAGGTATTTGAAAGACTAATTGCAACTAGGATTGTTAGGATTGTGGAATCTAAGGGCATTATCTCTGACCATTGGTTCGGGTTTCGGGTTGGCCACGGTACTGTGGAGCAACTCCATCGGGTCGTCGACCAATTACTACTTGCATTCGACAAAAAGGAATTTTGCCATGCGCTTTTCTGGATATCAGGGAGGCGTTTGATCGCTTATGGCACACTGGCCTGCCGTCCAAAGTAAAAACCACGCTGCTTGCGCCATATTATCTGTTAGTGCGCTCTTATCTGGAAAAGAGGAAATTCACCGTACGTTACCATTCCGCGCTGTCCGCGACATACGAAGTTGCAGCTGGTGTTCCGCAGGGAAGCGTATTGGGCCCACTGCTGTACTGCCTATATACGCACGACATCCCACAGCCAGATGCTTGCGTCTTAGAAAAATCCATGGTTGCCACCTGTGCAAATGACGTCTGTGTAACATATAGATCGCCCTGCGAGCACAAAACAACTGAAGGCATTCAACAATACTCCGCAAAATTTGTTCAGTGGGCAACACGCTGGAATATAGGCATCAATAGCGGAAAAGTGTCAATGTCTGTTACACGCTGCGACGCAATACACCCTCTGCAGTTTCAATTAATGGAGCTCCAGTCACACAGGCTATTTCAGCTTAATATCTGGGGATGACTCTAGATAGGAGACTCACGTTTGCTGAACATGTGGGAGTACTAAAAAACCGAATTAGGGCTGCTGTGGCTAAGCACTACTGGTTGCTCAACCCTCGCAGCAAACTATCACTGGCCAACAAAGTGGTCATATACAAACGTGTAATTGCGCCCATTTGGACTTACGGATGCCAAATCTGGGGGCTGCCCAGTGACGGTCAGATAAGCGTCTGCAGGCTACACAAAACCAAATCACTAGGTTGATCACCGGCTGCGAGTGGTATTTCAGAAACACCATAATACATCGGGACCTCAAGTGGTTGACGGTGTTTGGCCAAATAAATAACCACTCCAGCCTGTATAACGACAGATACAGAAATAGGTTAGCTTTGGAGCTAACCAGGACCAGAAACCAACGAAGAATTATGAGGCGACAACCGAGGGACCCAATGAGCCGGACCCCTAGAAGGAGATGTAGCTGAATCTGCTAAACTGTAATGTTATTGTTATTTGTTATTTGTTAATGTTATTTTTACTGCCACTATGTATAAGTTAACCCACTAGGGTTAGCAGGCGAGCCATTTCTGGCAGAAAAAGAAAACAAGATTATAAAAGGGTTAGTTACCCCGTATATCTTAAATAAAAAAAAAAAAATTAGAAATAAAAATATAAAATTATATTTAAATTTAAATTTAAACTGGGACTATTTAAAATTTAATTGAAAATTATAGTCAGAACAAAGTACCCTGAAATGGTTCGTGCAATAAGTTTTTTTTTTAGCCCCTTTGCTTTTTTGTAAAAAAAGAAGCAAAGCGGAGGTAATGGATTTGTGCAAAATCCAAGAGTATGTAACACATAGAAATAATCATCAGAGACCCCATAAAGTATATATATAAAACGATAGTTAAGCACATTTTTCAACCGATCAAATTTATTTTTGGCGCACATCATAGTTAGACCATTCTTGATCGATGTTGTGAATTTGGGCAAGATTGATTAAAAATCTCGAAAGTTATACATCATCAAAAGTGGTGTTATGGTGGGGGTATAGTAGTGCGCGCAAAATAAAAGCTAGAGCAATGAAATTTAGAACGTAGATTTGTTATGTTCGTACGCTATACGAATTTGTTTTAGATTTTCGAATTTCCTACCCTGACCACCGCAATTTGAAAAACTCGATTATAAGGTACAATTTTTAACCGATCAAATTTATTTTTCGCACACATATTGAGTAGACAATTTTTCCTCTACGTTGTGAATTTCGTTAAAATTAAACAATAAACACGGAAGTTATACAACATTAAGTACCGCGCTATAGAGCGTGGGGGGCTAAAAGGTGCGCGCATTGGCTAAGTATGTGCAGAACTGTGTGTATTTCTGAGTATGTGTGTGTATGGTTGTATATGTAGGCAAAAAGGCTCTCGTAGTCGGGTATACTCGACTACTGACTTCTTACTTGTTTTTATTTAAGAAATAAACTTGTTTTCTTATTCTGGCAAAAATGGCTCGCCTGTTAACTTATACATAGTAACTATTAACAATAACAATAACAAATAATATCATCATCGATTACCAGATTCATCTTCTACGTCTCCATCTAGGGGTCCAACCATTAGGTCTCTTAGTTGGCGCCTCTTAATTCGATGGTGGTTTTTAGTCCTGGTTAGCTCCATAGCTAACCTATTTCTGATTAGCTCCAGTCTGTCGCTATACCGGCTGGAGTGGTACTTAATTTGTTCAAAAACCGTCAACAACTTGAGGTCCCGATGTATTATTGTATTTGTGACATACCACTCGCAGCCGGTGATCAATCTTGAGATTCGGTTCTGTGAAACCTGTAATCGCTTTATCTGACTGTCACTGATCAGTCCCCAGATTTGGCATCCGTACGTCCAGATAGGCGCAATGACTTGATTATAGATGACCACCTTGTTGGCCAGTGATAGTTTGCTGCGAGAGTTGAGCAGCCAGGAGTGCTTAGCCACAGCAGCCTTATCTCGATTTTTTTACCACGCCCACATGTTCAGCAAACGTGAGCTACCTATCTAAAGTAACCCCCAGATATTTAGCTGAAATAGCCTGTGTGACTGGAGCTCCATTAATTGAAACTGCAGAGGATGTACTGCGCCGCAGCGTGTAGCAGACACTTTTCCGCTATTGATGTCTATATTCGAGCGTGTTGCCCACTGAACAAATTTTGCGGAGTATTGTTGGATGCCTTCAGTTGTTTCGTGCTCGCAGGGCGATCTATATGTTACACAGACATTATCTGCACAGGTGGCAACCATGCATTTTTCCAAGACGCAAGCATCTGGCTGTGGGATGTTGTGCGTATATAGGCAGTACAGCAGTGGGCCCAATACACTTCCCTGCGGAATACCATCTGCCACTTCATATATCCCGGAAAGTGCGGAATGGTATCGTACGGCGAATCTCCTATTTTCGAGATAAGACCACAATAATAGGTAATATGGCGCAGGCAGCGTGGTTTTCAGTTTGGCCAGCAGGCCAGTGTGCCATACGCGATCAAACGCCTCTCTGATATCCAAGAAAAGTGCATTGCAGTATTCCTTATTCTCGAATGGAACCAGTATTTGATCGACGACCAGATGGAGTTGCACGACAGTACCCTGGTGATGGATAGGGATGATACCCTGAGATTCCCCAATACTAACAATCCTAACTGCAACTAGTCTTTCAAATACCTTCGAAATCGAAGGAAGAAGACTAATCGGCCGGTAAGACGCAGGATCCTTTTCCGGCTTGCCAGGTTGGTGGATCATGGAAATAAGTCGAGCTTACATTGCGTATGGAAGTATTGCAACCTCACCATTGCGTTGAAGATTAACGCTATGTAGAGGATTGCACGCTTACGTAGTGTCTTTAGGGTGATGTTGCATATTAAATCATGCCCGGGCGCATTGTTTCTACTCAGGTGTCGAATTACCTCGGCAATCTCAGTTGGAGCAAAAGGATTTATTTGCAAATCCAGTTGCAAGGCTAGTAGTAATTCTCTTGCAAAAGGAACTCTTGCTGGTACTGGCCTTTGATATGGCTTCTGAGTATCTAGCGAGGCTGCTGCTTTGATCTTTTGCACGAATAGGTTAATTACATCGTGAACATCTTCTTTGAATGAGATTTCTGTATTTATATGTATTCTTTCATCTAGTACCTCGCGAAACATCTCAAGGTTTGTGTGCCTCGTAATCATTCGTTCGGCTACCGGATATGCAGTGGCAGCAGCGTCCAATGTCATGATGAGTGGCATATGGTCCGAGCTGAGGTAAACAATTTGCTGAATTTCTACGTTTATGCTCAGAAATCCATCCATTACAGCAAAATCTAAGCAGCTCGGTGTGCCTCGACTGTCATAGGGATATTTTGTAGGCCCGCCTGTGGCCAGGACATTAGCGTGTGTGCCCAAGATAACATTTGCTAATGCAGTACCACGTTGATTGCTCCTTCTCGCACCCTAGACCCAATGCGATGCATTCCAGTCACCACCAATAACTTACTTCGGTCGGTGTAAATCTAGAGTGCTGCCAAACTCCTCCGAAGACCAGTTATGCGGTGGTGGACAGTAAATTGGTCCAAAATTGATCTCACCAATCATCGTGTGAATGTCTGCTGATTCTAGTTGGAGTTTCTGGGTAGCCTAAGGCCTAAGCGGAAAGTGTGTCAGGCTGGACTTAATCAATATTGTTACTCGTCCTCTGGCATTACCAGCATTCGGATCATTGGCGGGGTAAGCATCAAAACCATATAACTTGGGTGCATAGTCTCCTCGACAGTGCGTTTCGCTAAGCATCAGAACATCAACATTATAAAGCTGCACGAAGCTTTCCAGCTCTGGCAGCTTCGTGGATACGCCATCAGCGTTTTAGCGACTAGAGCAGCGAGCAAATTTAAAATTTGATCTTGCTGCTGCATCTGCTTCTTCTGCTGCTCAATCAACATCGTGATTTGCTCAGTCTGTTCTCGTTGTGCTTCTTGGAAGGACAACACAATGGATTCTAGGTGACTGCCTTGCACAGCTAAGTTTTGCGGTATTTCCCTATTTGGTATTTCCTTAAACTGGCTGCTGGTTAGGTTACGCAGTTGCATTTGTTGTTGCCGATAACATTAGCCAATTTTTCTTGCCATGTTAGCAAATGACACACTTTGTCGCACATATTGAGCTGTACCAATGGGTGCTCCTTGTGTTTCCTTAGTTGTTTGAAGTTTGAAGCTCCAACGCCGCGCTTAGGCTTACTTTTTTGCACATAATCCTGGTACTTAACGCAACCTGAGTAATTTGCAGGGTGGTCTTCGCCACAATTGTAGCACGTGCATAATTCAGTACGTGGGCGCGTGCAATTGGCAAAGAGGTGCTCACCTGCACATTTGACGCAAATAAAATAAATGCTTTGCGGCAATATTTTGCGGAGTGGCCAAATTGTTGGCAACGGTGGCATTGCACGGCAGCTGTGCGTTTGCGGAGAGACTCCATCTGGATCCTCATATTGCATAGCTTTTTAACAGCCAGTATTCCTTTGTAATTGGGTGCCGTAGCTATGTTTATAAAGAACATATTTACCGGCTCAGTTTCCGAGCTTCCTTGAGCAGTTCGCCGCTGGAGCGTGTGGGCATCTAGCATTTTGTGATCGAGCTTTACCAGCTCGTCACTAATGCGGCTGTGCAGCGTGCTGTGGTGTAACCAGATTACAACGCTGCGAAAAATGGTGGAAGTCTTAACCGAGATCTTAGTAACGTCCGTTACTCGACCCAGGCAGTTGATCAGATTCTTAATATCATCAACTCCTTCCAGTACGATTGGTGGAGGATAGGACAGGGCTTTGATTCCACTGCCTACAGCAGCAGCTCTCTTTGTCAAAGCAGCAGCAGCTTGATGACTATTACTCGGTAGCTCGTCAGAATCGTTATTGGTTACCATATCCTCTGAGAGTTGGGAGAGAAGGCCAAAACAGTTGGAGCTACCGTTGTATTGTCCTTCCGTCTTCTTGTTATTTGCCAATTTTTTCTAATTTGAGGCGACTTTTGGTGCTGCGCCCTTAATTTCCTTATGTTAAATTCATTCGTACCTCCTGGAGAGGTTTTTGTATGCAAGACAGCCGCCTCAATACCGCCTTTGGTGTTGTTCGGGGTACAAATGACCGAATTGGTCTTAATGGCAGCTTTCTCGGTGCAATTATACAGCCCATTAATGCCCAATTTAAGGGTTTTCACTTTTTTCTGCGTTTTTGCAGCAGATATGCCCAAATTTTATACTGCCTAAAAGTATGCACCGAGACATATCCAGGACAAAAGCCCTTGCGACTGCCGAACAGCTGTTTGCTTACCAGCTATACCCTAATTGGGCAGCGGAGCCCGTATTTTGGAATATTTTTATTTTAGTTCTACAAGGAGTTTAATAAACTATGTATTTTCACTCTTAAGTGACACTTAATATCACTCTTAATAATTGGTACCACTATTTTGGACTTGTCTTTATTTATATCTCACATGCGAAATTATTTTCTTTACACATGTGTGCACACACGACGGCGACGGCGACTCAACCAATTGCAATTTTCGAAAATTGGCACAGCTTTATCGCGACTTTATTTGAATGTTGGGTTAAATTTAAAGTTCGCGCTTACAAGAAGAATAGTCCTACACACTGACAAGACCTATAGTTTACCATCAACCTCGAGCACAGGAAGCAGTTCACGATGATATGTGTCTATATGATACAAAAACGAATTTTGTTTTTTGTTATTTGATGCTGAAAGCACCAAAACTTTAACTATAATACACACTGACTATATGTTGGCAAAGACGCTCTCGTAGTTAGGTACACTCGACAACAGATTTCTTATTGGTTTTTTTAGCCCCTTTGCCTTTTAGTAAAAACGAAGCAAAGCGGAGCTATTGGAAATGTGCAAAATTGAATATGTAACAGGTAGAAATAATAATCGGAGATCGTTTAAATTTCTTTATTAATTAGACTATTGTTAATTTACGTTCTGAATTTTGTTAAGATTGAACAATAAACACGGAAGTTATACAACATTAAGTACCGCGCTATAGAGTGCGCTCAGCTAAAAGGCGCGCACAATGGCTATGCACATGTACAAATGTGTGT
>JBAMBS010002525.1:0-222250 GCA_037044455.1 Zygothrica quintamaculata | reverse complement strand
CGATATACATCGGTATTATGTAAATAATTTTATGTACATCATTTTGTTGTAAATGCTGTGTATCTGTGCTTGCATACAAGCAAGCAAATATTACCTGTATGCAAATATTGCTTTTATGCAAGTATAGCGTATATACAATAATTTTTTTTGGTACTTTGCAGAGGTTGTAAAGAAATTTGCAATAATTTTTTCAGCTATACTGTTATATATGCATATATATTTTGTATGCTTATAATTTGTAACTAGTTCAAGCTGGTTAAAAGATAAGAGTAAATTTAAAAGGTTATTTTTTCTTCGATTTTTTTTGGAAATTTTGTTATGTGATCACTATAGTTTGCCTTAAGGCATATCGAAAAGTATTGAAAAAGACATTATTTCAATCTAGTTAGCACTGATTTTATGATTGCCATCAGAGAATAAGAGAATTTGTGAGTCTCGAGCGAGACTCACCTGAAATAAATACAAAATTATTTGTTTAAATACTGAGCCAAAGCTGACTAATTGCTGGTAATAGGGCTTATTATAAGGACAGAGTGATAGCTAAATTGATGGAGTTGAAATTTTAACAATACAAAAAATAAATTAAAATCTCTTTCCTTTCTTTTATGTAAAACTCATATCGAAATTTTAAGTAATATTCATTGAAAAAAATCGCAGCTGATTCCAATTTGATTGAATTTTGTTTGATATTATTATTATTTTTTTTTTTGTTTTTCTTTTGCATTACAAGTCATAAATCGTATTGCGGTAAGTGAAAGTATCTTTAATTACAATTCAAAACAAAAAAAGACTTAATACATCTATATATACATATATACACACACATATACATACATACATATATATATATATATATATATATATATATATAAAGTGACTGAAGTCCAATCCAATCCAATCCAATACAATTCACTTCACTCCATTTCCATTTTTATTTCCATGCCAAGTTCTTTGCTGTCGTTGCCATAATTCGTGCATTGCATTGTGCGTTCTCATCCGCAGTAGCAGCAGCACCAGCAGCAAAAGCAACAACACCAGCAACAGCATCAGCATCAGCATCAGCATCAACAGCAGCAGGAGAAAGAAAATATTAAAATAAATTTGAATAAAAATGTCTGCAAAGATTAAATCGCCATGAGCCGACGTCGTCTGCAATCCCCAGACGTAATACAACAGCCAACAACGAGCAACAACAACAACAACAACAATAACAACAACCAGCAGCAACAACAATTGAGATTCCCTTAAACCAAACTCCAGCAGTTTCAGCTGCTTCAGCATCCTTTTCAGTCTCCATTTTTGCCTCCTGCCAATCCTTGTCACAATTGCACTTGCTGCTGTGGGGTTTTTGGCTTATTGTTGCCACGTCTGCTCCCCTACATTTCCCTACCCTTACCCCCTATACTCGTGCTGTTTGCTGGCATGGCAAAAATAATGCGTATCCGTTGCGGATTCTCTGTCCGCCAAACTCCACCTGCTGCTTCCATTCCTTCTACGTCCTACGTCCATTTTTCTGTTTTTTTTTGCTTTGCCTCTTAATTTGTTTATTCGTTTGCCTTTTGCCTCAATTGTTGTACTCTTACTCTTTGTCTCCCTTTTTATTTATTGTTGTTGCTGTTGTTTTTGTTGTTGTTGTCGCTTTCACCTTTAAACAATTCCATTTACAAGCGGCGACAAATTTCAGTTTTTATTTTCTTTCATTGTCAACTTCTGTTTGAGCTTCACCCAGCGGCTCTTTGGGGTCACCTTACGTGTTTTTATTACTATTTTATTTTTATTCTCCATTTTTATTTTTATTTTTTTTTACATCTCCTCTGGCGATAACAATAAATAAGTTAATTTAAATACAATAAACACAATTAAACTTGTCGCCAATGGGACAGTAGCTGCAATCGAAATGTTGGCCAACTATTTAGACCCGAAATTGTAAACGCAAAATTAGCATTCTAAAAACTTTCTCATTTTCTTTTAAGTTTCTAACCAAATTATATATATTAATATTAGTATTTATTTTATATATTCAGCAAACTTAAAAACTTCATTGCAGAAAGCGACTCAATTGGAATTCGGGAAGAATATTCTCATAATAATAATATCCTTATCCGCATATATGTATATAACTTCATATATATATATATATATATATATATATATATATATAAGAAAGCTTTTAATCTGTAGCAATAGATGCTTCTTTTATATTTCTGCAACTGCTTTTAACATCCTCTTTGTTATTTTATTGCAACATCTATTAATTGCTTTATAATCTTCAGGCAGTTTTGTTTTAGATCTTACGATTGTTTGAAACCATTCTCTTAGCTTTTTTGAAATTTCCTAGGTCCTTTTCCAAACACATCTTTAGCCTTTCTACAATACTTCACAATCATTTCCTAACTATATAGTATTTTCGAGTTCCATTCTAGAGTCCTCTTCATATACTTTACTGTGTCCTTTCAGATACCTTTGAAAGTAATACCTAAACTCGCCCCAAAGCTTTATCAAATCTTCTTCAAAATCGTTCATACCTTTTTCCAAAGCGTTTTTAAACTTTTCTGGAGAATATTTCTCCAATATAGCCAAAGTCTAAATTTAAAAGAATATGGGAAATATAGTCTTTTTCCTTTTCTTTCCAAAATGCATCCTAATTTTTCTTCCTGCACTTTTCTTTCTAGATTTTGTTACATTTTGTGAGCCTTTTTTGCGCCCTTCTATAGCCTTTTATCGAGCTTTTCTTATATATTTCTTTTATAATACTCTCTCGATTATTTTTAGCCTCTTGCTCTATTCTTTTACCACTAAAACTTATTTAAATGCTTATCAATTCTTCCTTAATATTTCCCTAATCTTACATATAACTCTCCCCTCCTTCTACGTTTTCCTTTAGTTTTCTTGAACAAATTGTTGTAGCACATAAAGCAAGCCTTTACACAGTTTTTAACTTAATCTTACTCTCTTTATTTTTCTCATGCTTATTTCACTCTCTATACACTTCATATCTTTCAGTCATGAGTAATGAATTTTCGCTTGTAAATAACAGCGAACAAGCCTGTAAGCTGTATGGAATGGTTGAGATTGATCCACTTCGAGACCTCTGGAAGGCCCGTAAATTTCCAATTCAGGTGCCAATTTCTTTGGTGCAGAGTGGCCTCTTGCCATCGATCTTTGACTGGCAGCTCCTGGGCCAATTGATGCCGGCTGAGCAGTGTATAGCTGAATCAATGCTGGAGCAGCGTATTGTTGATTTGGAAGTATTGAATAACTTGACTACATCATTGCAGCGTATACAAATATTGCCAGAAGTTGGTATTGAGGTGGATGTTATAATGGGGCGTCCCAGTTATCATGTGCAGGTGCAGGAGAATGGCCGCATATTGGTTAGAGAATTACCTAGTGTATATATACATATATCACCAAGAGAACCAAGGGCTGCCGCTGGACAGGAATTTCCAACTGATGATCCCAAGGATGAGACTATACAACCATCACCAACAACAACAACAGATCAAACTCAATTAACAAATCCACTAGCACAGGAGACTGATGCAGAATTGCCACAAGCAACACAAGACAACACTCTATTGGAAAAAGGATCAGAGAATCCATTACAGACCTTTAGCAAGGATGTCAGTCAACTCAACATGTCGCCCCACAAGGAAGCCTCTAATATTTTACAAGCTAATGAGCCAAGAATTGAAAATCCACGTCCACGTAAGAGCCGTAGCTATTGGAAACGCTTTAGCAACTGGATCAGACATAGCCTCAAATATTAAAAATATTAATGATGAAACCACTTCCCCGGACGACATAAGATGGACAACAACAAAGCACACGACATTGACAGCGATAGAACGATTTTAGTTGTTAAAAGACGAAGAGTATATATTATATATATATATGTATGTATCTGTGTATATGTATATATATTTATATGTGTTCATATATCTATATATATACATATATATATGTATATGTATGTATATATATATTAATATGGATAATAGTAACCATTATGAGTATACAATTATCTACTATGATGCATTCTCACAATTGTTTTCGTTTTTCCTCTTATTTTCATTTATTTTCAAAGTAAAGTTAAGGAAAAACTTAAAAAAAAAATAATTTTAAATGTTTTCATCTGGAGTTTGGTGGAAAGGTTTCTCTAACTCGTAACATCTTTCCATTAAATACGTATTTTAAATGTAAATCGATTGGAAAATGCCAAAATAGTAGGAAAACCCAAATCGTGGCAAATCGTGCTAGCAGAAAAAAAGAATATACAAAAGAAACAAAACTAACGGTATAAAAAACTTTTTCACGCTCAAGTGCATCCTTAACGCAGCAACGAACTCAACTATCAGCAAATCCTTGTTATACTCAGCAGAACAATGCACACCCTGACCTCCGCTTCCCTCCTCATACCCAACGTCCGGTTCCTAAGTTACTTAACTAAGTGCAATCAATGATAAGTAGCTTGCTTCATGCCCAAGAACGAATCGTTCCAATACTGAGTATTAAACAGACTTTATTAAGAATATTAGCTACAGATATATATATATATATATATATATATATATATATCTATGTAGGCATAACTTTTGTTATAGATAACAACAACTTTCAACTGTTATAGATAACTTTTAGCTTTATATATAGGCCGACCATTAACCTTAGATAGTTATCTTAAAAGTATATTACTTCTATTTTAATTCATCTATTTTATTAATGAAGCATTAGAGTTGTATTTTCCTTTAAGAAATTAAGAGATCCGCTTGGTCATGGAATTCCTAAGTTGATAAGTTGACTGATAACTTATTAGCTTATCTATAGAACGTTTATAGACTTGATTTGTATCTTAAAAGTATCTTTCTCTATTCTAATTAATCTAAATCATCAACAAAGCTGAAAGGTAATACATTTCCTCAGGGAAACCCTCTGTACCTCCAGGGAAACAGTGGTTTCTCTTGATTCCACAACTTTAGGCTGATATAGATAAGATTTAAGTTTATATATATATAAATTATATAATAGATTTTTATCTTAAAAGTAATTTTTTCTATTTCAATTTATTTAAATCATAAATGATGCTTAAAGGTAATGCATTTCCTCAGGGAAACCCTTTGTAGCTCATTGGGCTCAACATCTCCCGTTTTTCGTACAACTTTAAGCTGATGTTGGTAAGTCTTAAGCTTATATATAGAAAGAGTATACTATATTAAATAATTATCTAAAGAGTATCTTACTTTCATTTCAGCTCAACTATTTAATGAAGGAAACATAAGAGTTAAATTTTTCCTTAGGGAATTCCCTTGTAGCTCATGGGTTTCCTTTGGAAATAACTTTGCATTGCAGCTAAGGAAATACCCTTTAAAGATACTATGCCCATATAGGGTGGTTGGCTTTTTGTTATATGGCTATTAGTGTATTATACATATATTTGCCTTAGCTTGTGGTAAGTATTGTATATATATTTTACGATTTAATAATTTCATGTTAAGTTAAAGCCAGCTTCTGTTGTTGTTGTCGGAGAGCAAAAAAAGTGAGTCATTGCGCTGGGATTTAAACATGTTGCAAATGTGCATAAGATAAATAGAGCACAAAACGCTTTGAGGCAACATTAAAAGGCAACGATGATGCCCCACAGTGATGCCACCTGGCAATGCAATGGGCTTTTGGGTAGATGACTATAAAAAAGTCATTCACTAATGGCTCGTCAGTGTAGTGCAGCTCAATGACTGTATTTAGACCGTACACACATACACAAAGAAGGACAGAGAATGAAAGATAGTAAGAGAGAGAAAGATATGTATATATAGCAATACGGTGTAGGCTATGACATGGTCTGCCTCGTTTCCATTTGTATTTGCATTGCTATTGGCAACATGTGGCGGCTTTTATTAAAAATTCATTTGCTTATATTAGACACACACACACACACACTCACACACATAAATACATACACATGCAGATACAGGCACACATACAGTGGGTAGACAGCAGTAGGTGCTATCACTAAAACATCGTTGATGTCTGGCAAATGCTGTCTCATCTTTGACTTGCCACAGCTGCCCCCAAACCCTTTGACCTTCAGCAGTAGCAACAGCAGCAGATGCCACATTTTTCATGCACATTTCCCGGCAAATTTTATCTGACTTTTGGGGCATTCCCCAATACAGCGCTAGCCTCTACATTCCTGGAATCCACTTCATTTCGTATCCCTTTTTTTTATATTAATTTTCTTTCCATTTTCCTTTCTATTTTTTTTTGTATTTTTTTTATTTTTTATTTTTTGAAGCCTTTTGAAAAGCATTTTTGACCCGCATTCATGGAAATCCGCTGATGGATTACTTCAATATGACTTGATGTCCTTTGAATGGGGCCATTGCAGTTGCAGTTTAAAGCTCATAAAAGGATATTAAAAAGCATAAACAATTAAAGTAACAGCTTGACGTATGACAGAAAAATGCATTCATAACTAAATTAAACACTTTAAATAAACATTTGACACAAAGGGAAAGGAGAAGAAGCAGAAAATTGGAGAAAAAACAGAAAAAGGACATCAACAATAGCAAACTAAGGATTCCAAGCTCAATTAGATAACTTAAAACATATTATGCTGTCAATTGTATAACTTTGAGAGCTAGGAAAGGGGAAGGGTTAGGTAGGAAAGTAAAATGTATCCTTAAGTAAGCCAATAAGTAAGGCTGGTCAAGAGCTAACTGAGCTGAATGAACAGCTGTAGGATGTCGGGTGAGAGGGTTGAGAGATGCGGGGGACATACAGCAATGGTACAAATTTAAAGGTAAAATAAATCTGTTGCAACAACAAGTGAGCGAGACAGACAAAGACAGAAAGAAAAAACGCAAATATTTTCCATTTTGTTGGATGAAACAGGTGTGGCCGGAGGGGTGGGCGGAGGGGCTGAGAAGGTTGAGTAAATTTGTTGAGTGTCCCTGCCAGAAAATGCCAAATGAAGTGGAAGCAAGGAATTTCACACACATTTTGAAGCTACCCAAACTGACCTTCAACCTATGCCAAATACACACACACACACACACACACACACCCACCCATACATATGTGACTTTACATGGGCATGTGTGTGTGTGTATGTTTGTGTGTGTGAATGATGAAGGATGAGCAAATAAGCCAACAAATAAACAGACAAACAATACAAAACGAAACGAACAGCAAATAAACCGTTTCCCCCTGCCTCACCACAGTCGCCACACCCTACAGTCGCCAAACCCAAAAAAAAGAGAAAAGAGAAAATAAAGAGAATTTCACAAAACTGTTTACCAGAAACAGCACTGTAGAGAGGGAGAGCGGCAGTGGGGGAGGGTGTAGCATACCTGTAAGAATTTTAACTCGAAAATCAGATAAACTGACGTTGTCCCCTGAACTAACTCGTTAAGAGCCATTGTAATACATTTGGCAGTAGCAGAAGAAGTGTGGCTAGCCACGCCCACATTTAGTTCATGCCTTACCTTACACAACCCAACAGAAGTGACGGTTGGGAATGGATGGGGGCAGGGGGCGAGTTGGCATCAAAAACTGACTTTATTGTTACGCTCGATTTTGTACGTGTTGTTGTTTCCTTACCTGGTCAACACACACACACAGACAGACAGTGAGACAACGTGAAATGAACGTATAAACAGGCAACATTTCATTTGTTGTCCTTCACATACTCATTTCACACTTTCAACACACACACAAACACACAGAGAGTAAAACAAAAAGCGAAATTTTCGTGCTCCTGGGGAATTGTGCACCAAGAGACAACTGGCAGTTGGTAGCTAAAAGTAGTAGAAAGCTGAAAGCTGTATGGAAGTTAGTAGCATTACCTTTTTTGGGCTATAGCAATCTGTCTCTTTGTGTGCGTGTGTGTGTGTGTGTGTGTGTGTGTGTGTGTTTGTGTGTGTGTCTATGTTTTGTTCGTGGCTAAAACGCGTTTCCTATGTCCTGCAGGCTACCGCAACTTTAGCTGTCTGTCAAATATGCTCAGAGAAATATTTCAAATTGTGGTTAGCTAAAAATTGAACGTACTCTGCAACAGCAGACAACAACAACAACAACAACAACAACAACAACAACAACAACAACATCAAGCAACACTTGGGTATAAGGACAACAACAGGTTCCCCCAATGTTTGCAATCTTTAATATTGGCAATTTATTTTTTTTTTTTCATTTTCATTTTCATTTTTCTTTTTTTTTAGTATTCATTTCATTTATTTATTTGGTATTCAAAGCGCTGGTCTATGCGGCAGCATACCGTTTGCCACTTGCCACTTGCCACATGCCACATGCCACAAGTGGCAAGCCACCAACACACGCCAAGAATTTCATTACGTGCACCTTTTACACTCTTCAATTTTAAAGCTGATTCACGCAGGTGACTTGGTTAACTGCTTATAAAGTACAGTTAGTTCAGGACATAATAAGAATCTTTACTTCAACTTATCATACGAATAAAATTTATATCAATTTGACAAACTATAAATATTATTTTCTTTTCCAACACATAAGAAGGAGAGATAATATTTCCTTCATTGAAACTGATTGTTATCCGATATAAAAGAAATATGTATAAAATAAATAGAATATAAATAATAAACTGTATATAATTACCGGTAAACACTTTTAAGAACCTTAAGTTAAGTGTAAGAAAAATAATGTTTAATAAAAGTTTGTTTAAAGCTGAGTTTAAATCGAATTATATAAGTCAAACGTGAACAGGAGCTGGCAAGTGGCGCCATCTATAAGCGAGCAGCTGCAACTTGCGCATTAAATGAATTCTGACTGAACGATCTGAAGGCCTTCCAAGGCAACTCATTTTTGCAATTGTTTTAATTTATTATATGCTATGTGACTTATTTTACTTGAAATATACTAAATATATTAAAAATACTGCAATAATAAATTTAGTATATACTTATTAGGTTTACCACAACTTTCAACACATTTTCATAAAATAAAATTTCTTTTGACGTGTTCACAGATGCGCATACACACGCATTTAAAGCTTTACATAATATTCAATAAATGCATTTATAATTTCACCATAATATCCTTTAATGTCCTGCCGGTCTGTTTGTGTACATGTTTGTGTGTGTTTGTGTGTGTGTGTGTGTGTGTGTTTAACCGCAGTTGCTTTTAATTTGCTTAAGTGACCGCACATCAAATACTAAAATCAAGCATAACGCATACAAACACACACACACACACACACACACATCCACATGCATTGAGGCGCAACTATATAAAAGTTAGAAGAAACCAATCAAATTTAATAATTGCTTTGGGAATCCTTTTCAAAATTTAACCAAAATTAATTAATTTATTTGTGCATTTTCTGGATGCCTCGTATAAATATGAATCCTTCTCTTATTTTCGGCTATAACCATACAAAATTTCCTCTGTAACTTTTCATTTCAAAACTGCAAAATGTTCTATATATTATCCTTTTCCTGTCTTTCTATTCCTCTTCCCCATTCTCTCTCGCTCACTCGCTGTCTGTCTTTCCATCTTCATTTGGAGCCAGTGAAACGTGCAAGTAAAAATCAATTTAAGTCAAAATTAAATTTACAAATTCAACAATACAACCAACACCACACACACACACACACACAGATACACAGCACATACACACACCAACACAGACAACAAGAAATGTGCTAAAAAAAAACATTAGTAAGTGCCAAGACCCATTTTCTTTACTTCTTCAATATTTTTGCTCTATGTAACCCACACGCAAAGTTTAAATATGAGTTTGAAGTCAAAAGAGAAGGAGAGAGAAAGAGAGAAGAAACAAAAAACGAAATATTTCTTTTATATCGGATAACAATCAGTTTCATTGAAGGAAATATTATCTCTCCTTCTCATGTATTGGAAAAGAAAATAATATTTAAAGTTTGTCAAATTGATATAAATTTTATTCGTATGATAAGTTGAAGTAAAGATTCTTATTATGTCCTAAACTAACTGTACTTTATAAGCAGTTAACCAAGTCACCTGCGTGAATCAGCTTTAAAATTGAAGAGTGTAAAAGGTGCACGTAATGAAATTCTTGGCGTGTGTTGGTGGCTTGCCACTTGTGGCATGTGGCATGTGGCAAGTGGCAAACGGTATGCTGCCGCATAGACCAGCGCTTTGAATACCAAATAAATAAATGAAATGAATACTAAAAAAAAAGAAAAATGAAAATGAAAATGAAAAAAAAAAAATAAATTGCCAATATTAAAGATTGCAAACATTGGGGGAACCTGTTGTTGTCCTTATACCTAAGTGTTGCTTGATGTTGTTGTTGTTGTTGTTGTTGTTGTTGTTGTTGTTGTCTGCTGTTGCAGAGTACGTTCAATTTTTAGCTAACCACAATTTGAAATATTTCTCTGAGCATATTTGACAGACAGCTAAAGTTGCGGTAGCCTGCAGGACATAGGAAACGCGTTTTAGCCACGAACAAAACATAGACACACACACAAACACACACACACACACACACACACACACACACACACACACACGCACACAAAGAGACAGATTGCTATAGCCCAAAAAAGGTAATGCTACTAACTTCCATACAGCTTTCAGCTTTCTACTACTTTTAGCTACCAACTGCCAGTTGTCTCTTGGTGCACAATTCCCCAGGAGCACGAAAATTTCGCTTTTTGTTTTACTCTCTGTGTGTTTGTGTGTGTGTTGAAAGTGTGAAATGAGTATGTGAAGGACAACAAATGAAATGTTGCCTGTTTATACGTTCATTTCACGTTGTCTCACTGTCTGTCTGTGTGTGTGTGTGTGTGTGTGTTGACCAGGTAAGGAAACAACAACACGTACAAAATCGAGCGTAACAATAAAGTCAGTTTTTGATGCCAACTCGCCCCCTGCCCCCATCCATTCCCAACCGTCACTTCTGTTGGGTTGTGTAAGGTAAGGCATGAACTAAATGTGGGCGTGGCTAGCCACACTTCTTCTGCTACTGCCAAATGTATTACAATGGCTCTTAACGAGTTAGTTCAGGGGACAACGTCAGTTTATCTGATTTTCGAGTTAAAATTCTTACAGGTATGCTACACCCTCCCCCACTGCCGCTCTCCCTCTCTACAGTGCTGTTTCTGGTAAACAGTTTTGTGAAATTCTCTTTATTTTCTCTTTTCTCTTTTTTTTGGGTTTGGCGACTGTAGGGTGTGGCGACTGTGGTGAGGCAGGGGGAAACGGTTTATTTGCTGTTCGTTTCGTTTTGTATTGTTTGTCTGTTTATTTGTTGGCTTATTTGCTCATCCTTCATCATTCACACACACAAACATACACACACACACATGCCCATGTAAAGTCACATATGTATGGGTGGGTGTGTGTGTGTGTGTGTGTGTGTATTTGGCATAGGTTGAAGGTCAGTTTGGGTAGCTTCAAAATGTGTGTGAAATTCCTTGCTTCCACTTCATTTGGCATTTTCTGGCAGGGACACTCAACAAATTTACTCAACCTTCTCAGCCCCTCCGCCCACCCCTCCGGCCACACCTGTTTCATCCAACAAAATGGAAAATATTTGCGTTTTTTCTTTCTGTCTTTGTCTGTCTCGCTCACTTGTTGTTGCAACAGATTTATTTTACCTTTAAATTTGTACCATTGCTGTATGTCCCCCGCATCTCTCAACCCTCTCACCCGACATCCTACAGCTGTTCATTCAGCTCAGTTAGCTCTTGACCAGCCTTACTTATTGGCTTACTTAAGGATACATTTTACTTTCCTACCTAACCCTTCCCCTTTCCTAGCTCTCAAAGTTATACAATTGACAGCATAATATGTTTTAAGTTATCTAATTGAGCTTGGAATCCTTAGTTTGCTATTGTTGATGTCCTTTTTCTGTTTTTTCTCCAATTTTCTGCTTCTTCTCCTTTCCCTTTGTGTCAAATGTTTATTTAAAGTGTTTAATTTAGTTATGAATGCATTTTTCTGTCATACGTCAAGCTGTTACTTTAATTGTTTATGCTTTTTAATATCCTTTTATGAGCTTTAAACTGCAACTGCAATGGCCCCATTCAAAGGACATCAAGTCATATTGAAGTAATCCATCAGCGGATTTCCATGAATGCGGGTCAAAAATGCTTTTCAAAAGGCTTCAAAAAATAAAAAATAAAAAAATACAAAAAAAATAGAAAGGAAAATGGAAAGAAAATTAATATAAAAAAAGGGATACGAAATGAAGTGGATTCCAGGAATGTAGAGGCTAGCGCTGTATTGGGGAATGCCCCAAAAGTCAGATAAAATTTGCCGGGAAATGTGCATGAAAAATGTGGCATCTGCTGCTGTTGCTACTGCTGAAGGTCAAAGGGTTTGGGGGCAGCTGTGGCAAGTCAAAGATGAGACAGCATTTGCCAGACATCAACGATGTTTTAGTGATAGCACCTACTGCTGTCTACCCACTGTATGTGTGCCTGTATCTGCATGTGTATGTATTTATGTGTGTGAGTGTGTGTGTGTGTGTGTCTAATATAAGCAAATGAATTTTTAATAAAAGCCGCCACATGTTGCCAATAGCAATGCAAATACAAATGGAAACGAGGCAGACCATGTCATAGCCTACACCGTATTGCTATATATACATATCTTTCTCTCTCTTACTATCTTTCATTCTCTGTCTTTCTTTGTGTATGTGTGTACGGTCTAAATACAGTCATTGAGCTGCACTACACTGACGAGCCATTAGTGAATGACTTTTTTATAGTCATCTACCCAAAAGCCCATTGCATTGCCAGGTGGCATCACTGTGGGGCATCATCGTTGCCTTTTAATGTTGCCTCAAAGCGTTTTGTGCTCTATTTATCTTATGCACATTTGCAACATGTTTAAATCCCAGCGCAATGACTCACTTTTTTTGCTCTCCGACAACAACAACAGAAGCTGGCTTTAACTTAACATGAAATTATTAAATCGTAAAATATATATACAATACTTACCACAAGCTAAGGCTAATATATATATAATACACTAATAGCCATATAACAAAAAGCCAACCACCCTATATGGGCATAGTATCTTTAAAGGGTATTTCCTTAGCTGCAATGCAAAGTTATTTCCAAAGGAAACCCATGAGCTACAAGGGAATTCCCTAAGGAAAAATTTAACTCTTATGTTTCCTTCATTAAATAGTTGAGCTGAAATGAAAGTAAGATACTCTTTAGATAATTATTTAATATAGTATACTCTTTCTATATATCAGCTTAAGACTTACCAACATCAGCTTAAAGTTGTACGAAAAACAGGAGATGTTGAGCCCAATGAGCTACAAAGGGTTTGCCTGAGGAAATGCATTACCTTTAAGCATCATTTATGATTTAAATAAATTGGAATAGAAAAAATTACTTTTAAGATAAAAATCTATTATATAATTGATATATATATAAACTTAAATCTTATCTATATCAGCCTAAAGTTGTGGAATCAAGAGAACCCACTGTTTCCCAGGAGGTACAGAGGGTTTCCCTGAGGAAATGTATTACCTTTCAGCTTTGTTGATGATTTAGATTAATTAGAATAGAGAAAGATACTTTTAAGATACAAATCAAGTCTATAAACGTTCTATAAATAAGCTAATAAATTATCAGTCAACTTATCAACTTAGGAATTCCATGACCAAGCGGATCTCTTAATTTCTTAAAGGAAAATACAACTCTAATGCTTCATTAATAAAATAGATGAATTAAAATAGAAGTAATATACTTTTAAGATAACTATCTAAGGTTAATGGTCGGCCTATATATAAAGCTAAAAGTTATCTATAACAGTTGAAAGTTGTCTCGGGAGAATTATCTATTAACAAAAGTTATGCCTACATAGATATATATATATATATATATATATATATATATATCTGTAGCTAATATTCTTAATAAAGTCTGTTTAATACTCAGTATTGGAACGATTCGTTCTTGGGCATGAAGCAAGCTACTTATCATTGATTGCACTTAGTTAAGTAACTTAGGAACCGGACGTTGGGTATGAGGAGGGAAGCGGAGGTCAGGGTGTGCATTGTTCTGCTGAGTATAACAAGGATTTGCTGATAGTTGAGTTCGTTGCTGCGTTAAGGATGCACTTGAGCGTGAAAAAGTTTTTTATACCGTTAGTTTTGTTTCTTTTGTATATTCTTTTTTTCTGCTAGCACGATTTGCCACGATTTGGGTTTTCCTACTATTTTGGCATTTTCCAATCGATTTACATTTAAAATACGTATTTAATGGAAAGATGTTACGAGTTAGAGAAACCTTTCCACCAAACTCCAGATGAAAACATTTAAAATTATTTTTTTTTTAAGTTTTTCCTTAACTTTACTTTGAAAATAAATGAAAATAAGAGGAAAAACGAAAACAATTGTGAGAATGCATCATAGTAGATAATTGTATACTCATAATGGTTACTATTATCCATATTAATATATATATACATACATATACATATATATATGTATATATATAGATATATGAACACATATAAATATATATACATATACACAGATACATACATATATATATATAATATATACTCTTCGTCTTTTAACAACTAAAATCGTTCTATCGCTGTCAATGTCGTGTGCTTTGTTGTTGTCCATCTTATGTCGTCCGGGGAAGTGGTTTCATCATTAATATTTTTAATATTTGAGGCTATGTCTGATCCAGTTGCTAAAGCGTTTCCAATAGCTACGGCTCTTACGTGGACGTGGATTTTCAATTCTTGGCTCATTAGCTTGTAAAATATTAGAGGCTTCCTTGTGGGGCGACATGTTGAGTTGACTGACATCCTTGCTAAAGGTCTGTAATGGATTCTCTGATCCTTTTTCCAATAGAGTGTTGTCTTGTGTTGCTTGTGGCAATTCTGCATCAGTCTCCTGTGCTAGTGGATTTGTTAATTGAGTTTGATCTGTTGTTGTTGTTGGTGATGGTTGTATAGTCTCATCCTTGGGATCATCAGTTGGAAATTCCTGTCCAGCGGCAGCCCTTGGTTCTCTTGGTGATATATGTATATATACACTAGGTAATTCTCTAACCAATATGCGGCCATTCTCCTGCACCTGCACATGATAACTGGGACGCCCCATTATAACATCCACCTCAATACCAACTTCTGGCAATATTTGTATACGCTGCAATGATGTAGTCAAGTTATTCAATACTTCCAAATCAACAATACGCTGCTCCAGCATTGATTCAGCTATACACTGCTCAGCCGGCATCAATTGGCCCAGGAGCTGCCAGTCAAAGATCGATGGCAAGAGGCCACTCTGCACCAAAGAAATTGGCACCTGAATTGGAAATTTACGGGCCTTCCAGAGGTCTCGAAGTGGATCAATCTCAACCATTCCATACAGCTTACAGGCTTGTTCGCTGTTATTTACAAGCGAAAATTCATTACTCATGACTGAAAGATATGAAGTGTATAGAGAGTGAAATAAGCATGAGAAAAATAAAGAGAGTAAGATTAAGTTAAAAACTGTGTAAAGGCTTGCTTTATGTGCTACAACAATTTGTTCAAGAAAACTAAAAGAAAACGTAGAAGGAGGGGAGAGTTATATGTAAGATTAGGGAAATATTAAGGAAGAATTGAGAAGCATTTAAATAAGTTTTGGTGGTAAAAGAATAGAGCAAGAGGCTAAAAATAATCGAGAGAGTATGATAAAAGAAATATATAAGAAAATCTCGATAAAAGGCTATAGAAGGGCGCAAAAAAGGCTCACAAAATGTAACAAAATCTAAAAAGAAAAGTGCAGGAAGGAAAAATTAGGATGCATTTTGGAAAGAAAAGGAATAAGACTATATTTCCCATATTCTCTTAAATTTAGACCTTGGCTATATTGGAGAAATATTCTCCAGAAAAGTTGAAAAACGCTTTGGAAAAAGGTATGAACGATTTTGAAGAAGATTTGATAAAGCTTTGGGGCGACTTTAGGTATTACTTTCAAAGGTATCTGAAAGGACACAATAAAGTATATGAAGAGGACTCTAGAATGGAACTCGAAAATACTATATAGTTAGGAAATGATTGAGAAGTATTGTAGAAAGGCTAACGATGTGTTTGGAAAAGGACCGAGGAAATTTTATAAAAGCTAAGAGAATGGTTTCAAACAATCGTAAGATCTTAAACAAAACTGCCTGAAGATTATAAAGCAATTAATAGATGTTGCAATAAAATAACAAAGAGGATGTTAAAAGCAGTTGCAGAAATATAAAAGAAGCATCTATTGCTACAGATTAAAAGCTTTCTATATATATATATATATATATATACATATATGAAGCTATATACATATATGCGGATAAGGATATTATTATTATGAGAATATTCTTCCCGAATTCAAATTGAGTCGCTTTCTGCAATGAAGTTTTTAAGTTTGCTGAATATATAAAATAAATACTAATATTAATATATATAATTTGGTTAGAAACTTAAAAGAAAATGAGAAAGTTTTTAGAATGCTAATTTTGCGTTTACAATTTCGGGTCTAAATAGTTGGCCAACATTTCGATTGCAGCTACTGTCCCATTGGCGACAAGTTTAATTGTGTTTATTGTATTTAAATTAACTTATTTATTGTTATCGCCAGAGGAGATGTAAAAAAAAATAAAAATAAAATTGGAGAATAAAAAAAAAAATAGTAATAAAAACACGTAAGGTGACCCCAAAGAGCCGCTGGGTGAAGCTCAAACAGAAGTTGACAATGAAAGAAAATAAAAACTGAAATTTGTCGCCGCTTGTAAATGGAATTGTTTAAAGGTGAAAGCGACAACAACAACAAAAACAACAGCAACAACAATAAATAAAAAGGGAGACAAAGAGTAAGAGTACAACAATTGAGGCAAAAGGCAAACGAATAAACAAATTAAGAGGCAAAGCAAAAAAAAACAGAAAAATGGACGTAGGACGTAGAAGGAATGGAAGCAGCAGGTGGAGTTTGGCGGACAGAGAATCCGCAACGGATACGCATTATTTTTGCCATGCCAGCAAACAGCACGAGTATAGGGGGTAAGGGTAGGGAAATGTAGGGGAGCAGACGTGGCAACAATAAGCCAAAAACCCCACAGCAGCAAGTGCAATTGTGACAAGGATTGGCAGGAGGCAAAAATGGAGACTGAAAAGGATGCTGAAGCAGCTGAAACTGCTGGAGTTTGGTTTAAGGGAATCTCAATTGTTGTTGCTGCTGGTTGTTGTTATTGTTGTTGTTGTTGTTGTTGCTCGTTGTTGGCTGTTGTATTACGTCTGGGGATTGCAGACGACGTCGGCTCATGGCGATTTAATCTTTGCAGACATTTTTATTCAAATTTATTTTAATATTTTCTTTCTCCTGCTGCTGTTGATGCTGATGCTGATGCTGATGCTGTTGCTGGTGTTGTTGCTTTTGCTGCTGGTGCTGCTGCTACTGCGGATGAGAACGCACAATGCAATGCACGAATTATGGCAACGACAGCAAAGAACTTGGCATGGAAATAAAAATGGAAATGGAGTGAAGTGAATTGTATTGGATTGGATTGGATTGGACTTCAGTCACTTTATTATATATATATATATATATATATATATATATATATGTATGTATGTATATGTGTGTGTATATATGTATATATAGATGTATTAAGTCTTTTTTTGTTTTGAATTGTAATTAAAGATACTTTCACTTACCGCAATACGATTTATGACTTGTAATGCAAAAGAAAAACAAAAAAAAAAATAATAATAATATCAAACAAAATTCAATCAAATTGGAATCAGCTGCGATTTTTTTCAATGAATATTACTTAAAATTTCGATATGAGTTTTACATAAAAGAAAGGAAAGAGATTTTAATTTATTTTTTGTATTGTTAAAATTTCAACTCCATCAATTTAGCTATCACTCTGTCCTTATAATAAGCCCTATTACCAGCAATTAGTCAGCTTTGGCTCAGTATTTAAACAAATAATTTTGTATTTATTTCAGGTGAGTCTCGCTCGAGACTCACAAATTCTCTTATTCTCTGATGGCAATCATAAAATCAGTGCTAACTAGATTGAAATAATGTCTTTTTCAATACTTTTCGATATGCCTTAAGGCAAACTATAGTGATCACATAACAAAATTTCCAAAAAAAATCGAGAAAAAATAACCTTTTAAATTTACTCTTATCTTTTAACCAGCTTGAACTAGTTACAAATTATAAGCATACAAAATATATATGCATATATAACAGTATAGCTGAAAAAATTATTGCAAATTTCTTTACAACCTCTGCAAAGTACCAAAAAAAATTATTGTATATACGCTATACTTGCATAAAAGCAATATTTGCATACAGGTAATATTTGCTTGCTTGTATGCAAGCACAGATACACAGCATTTACAACAAAATGATGTACATAAAATTATTTACATAATACCGATGTATATCGTATCGATTTACATTATTATTACCCTATCCAAATCCATATGCGATCACCCACTGGATGTATCTTCTATTGCATATAAACAATATTTGCATATAATCAAGCACAGATTTATTACATTAAGAGCAAAACGATGTACATAAAATTAAATACATAATGTCGATATAAATCGTATCGATTACAATAAGTAATACTCCATGCAAATACAAAGTTAATTACATCCTGGGTGTATCTTCTATTCCATATAAACAATATTTGCATATAATCAAGCACAGATTCATAACATTAACAGCAAAACGATGTACATAGAATTAAATACATAATGTCGATATATACTGTTTCGATTACAATAAATATTAATCCATGCAAAGCCAAAGCTGATTACCCACTGGATGTAGCTTCTATATCATATAAGCAATATTTGCATACAAGCAAGCATACATATATTTCGGTTAACTAAATAATATACACATAATTATATATACTCGATATATATCGTGTATATTAATTATGAAAAATCTGGTCATATTCTGAAAGTAACATCTATTGTGTATTTATATACTCTTTTCTTTTCAATGTGACCAAAGTTTTTGTTTTAATAATTTCAAATACAACTCTACAAAAAGTATATCGATATCAAACCCAACTAAGGTACATATCTAACGCTTTCTCAATTGACAGAATTGAATGTCATATTTTGACTGTTCCAGTTCAGTAATATTTCTTACTTTTTCTAAATTTTGTTTTACTCCGACGGCTAAGTTTTAAGCATTAAAGAAAATATTCCAAGAGATCTTGCATGCACTTGCAACTGAGTAAGTAACTAACCTAAGGGTTCTTTATATTGAATAGTTTTATTTTTATTTATTTAAATTTATTAATTATTATTATTTATTATTTATTTATATTCTAATTGACTTGAATTCTTTATTTATATTGAAAATGTGTATGCATTTGGAGTCGACTGTACTTTTAGTCTCCAACTTTAGCTTATTTTCTCCATACTTTGCTTATAGTGCCAATCGAATCTAATGTCTTTCTACTCTTTCTGACTTATGATAGGTTTATTATATAAATTTTCTCGGACTTCAGCTGGTAAATATATATAAAGTTTGTTGAAATTCTGTATCTATTTGCACTAGTGTATTAGTATCTAGGAACTGCTACCAATCAGAGGGAGTGAAAGAAAGACTGCGAAAGATACTAAGGAAGACGCTAAGGAAGGTACTCTGCAACGCACTGTGAAAGACAATAAGAAAGATACAACGACAATAGAAAGTAAAACTAATTCTATAATTAGAGGTTTATATTGGGTAAATAAGGGATTAAGTAAAAAAAAAAACAATTATATACAAAATTTTAATGAAATAAACCTCTCTATCGACTGCACTTAAAGGAAACGTCGCAAGCAGCTATCGAAAGTCGGCTGGTGGCACTTGGGTGGCTATCGATAACCCACGATATAAGTCAACACATGCAAATCAACTGCATATAGAAGGACAATTGTACGCGTTTGTGTGTGAGAAGTATTGAGAGAATGGGAAAGGAAGAGAAAAAGATGAGAGCAAATCGAAATCGAAATGAAAATCTTGTTGGAGGTAAAAAGCAAAACGAGAAAATGAAAAAAAAACCAGAAAAAAATAGACTGCCATTGGAATGTTGTCCGGGCTGTGGTGGGCCAATGCCAGAGCCATTGCCACTGCCACTGCTACTGGTGCGGCTGTTGTTGCGGCTGCTGTTGGTGGTCTGTTTGGGATTTCAACTGTTGTTGCTATCGATGCCGCTATTGTGAGGCTAATTCATGTGTCGCTTGCAGCAGGCACCAGAAGCTGCTAAATCGATTAAAGAGTCAACAGATTTGAAAACCCAGATACACCGCAGGACATGAAATATGCAAGTTAAATTCCATACCATACATACTCTATAGCCATATACGATATATCACAATACTCTACAGATTATACAAGTTAATTGTCCCTTTCGTTCTCCAATTTAATACATTCATTTTAAATTAACTTGTTAATATAGTTACCATAAATGAATTTCAATTACATTAAATAAACCGCAGCAATTGAATTTAAATGTTATAAACATTTACATAAACTACAAAGTGATTATAATATGCACCTATAACTACATATATCTATGTATATATATGTTGTATGTATGTAAATAATAACTGTGTATGACATATACTTAAGTCTATAATTATGCTAATTATATATCAAAGGATTGATAATGGAACTAATTATATTATTTCTACGGTATATGCCTAAAACAATCCTTAGAGCTATAATCCTATGATTCTGCATAAAAAATTATTATTTATTTTATTTTTTTTTATTTATTGTTATTATTTATTTTATTTATTTTTTTATTTATTTTATTTATTTTTGAGATTCTATTTAGTTTTGAGATGTTATTTATTTTTTAAATTTTATTTATTTTTGAGATTTTATTTATTTTTTAAATTTTATTTATTTTTGAGATTTTATTTATTTTTGAAATTTTATTCAGCTTATATATTTTTTTACAACATTTTTTTTTTGTAAATTCTTTTTCTAATCATTATATTGCTTTAAAGCTATTTTATGCAACTTTTGTGTTGCATCGTTGTCAAATGTTATGGCATACTTTCAGGTCAAAATCCTTGTACACACACTTACAATTTTAGCATACAGAGCACACAGTGTAACGGTATTAAAATTACTTGCCACACATTAAATAACACCAAGTTGAACTCAGTGACGGGTTTTATTGATGTTGTTGCCATTGTTGCTTTGGCTTTATGTTTTTGGCCCATACAAAAAGGGAAACATAAGACTAGAGCTCTTAAAAACAACATACAGCACACACACACGTACTATATATACACACACACACACATGGGTTTAGGGCGACAGGTAAAAATATAAATCCGCAGCTTTTGTGAGCACCAACATTTTTAACATACTAATTAGCCTTTTGTAAGATTCATTATCATAATTGTAATTAACAACAAAAACACACAGAGACACACACAGGACGGGCTTGACTAGCAGTGAGTGCAGAGAGTGGGTGACTGAATAAGGATGAGTTGGATAAGGACCTGGCTTACACATGTTAGCAGCCATGTCAACAATAACGATTGCAATGGAAACAAGAAATGAAAAGCCGCAAAAGAGGCGCAGCAGCCGCACATCGACTTTTGCCTGTTGCCCGTTTGTGTTGCAACCAAACCTCCATATTAATACCACCCACTTCTCTTCCGCCAGCCACCATTTACCCTTTATACTAATTACGACCGCTTTATATTTGCCAGTTGCTTGTTGTTAAGAACTAAAACATGCTCCTCACACCAACTTACTAATCATATTAAGCTGAGGATTGTATAAACTGATTTTGGGCATCTAATTGACAACAGTATAGTCCGTCGGTCCAACACGATATTCAATTCCAAAGATGATCCCTAACATTAAAGCAGAAACTAAGAAAAACATATATAAAATTGAAAATATAAAATAAAATACTATGAAGCGCTTGCTTTTGTTTTATACCTAGTATCTCTTATTGAAGAGAAAGTGCAGATCTTTCAGATAAATATAAATGCACAATGCAGCTTACATTACATACATATATTCCTATATATATATATATATATGCAAAAAAAATTATCCATATTATGTATGCGAGGGCTTAATTAGCATTATGTACCTGAGTTTCATAATCTGCTTAGCTCAAAATGCTATTAAATATCTTTCATACAGAACTGAATAACGAAAACTTATTGAATATTTAGTAGTTAACTTGATGTGTGTGTGTGTGTGTTTGTTATGCTTATTTGTAACAGTGTGTTGGTGTGTGTTGACAATATGAACGTTTCGTAAGTTATTATGCTTTTTGTGATTGTTTGTGAAAATATAAATAATATCATAAAAAAATATATATCAATCAACTCTTATTAATTTTATATTCATATACATATTCATTATCATTTTTCTATTTATAATCGAATTTTTATTCATATTTGTGTTTGTAATTATTAAAAGTTATATGTTATGTATAGTATTAGATAAATAGTTCTAAATATATAGGTTTACTTATCCGTTTGACAGCAGGTCAGTGCACGTTGATCATGCCATAGTGCATGAACAGCGTCTATTGCGATCACCTTGTATGCAGCTTAGCAACATTGCTGCGACTATAACAAGCGTTCTTCGCAACATAACTACACGCTGGCAACATGAAACACAAATTGTCTGGCTGGGACGCTGAGCAACATTCTGAGTGCAAGGCATAGTTTTTGGGTACGAATATATTGTGTTGAATGAGCGTTAAGTTCAATTTATACAATAAATATAATACATACGTTTATTGATTCAGTGCAAGGAAGCAATATTGGTTCAAAATATAAATCTCACGGTTAAGGTTTATCTCTTCATCATAACATTGCAGATATGCATAAACTTGAAGCAATAGCAAGGCGCTTGGTACTTTGAACGTTAAGTTTAAGGTTTCTTATTAAAGGAATAACATAAAATATATATTATATATACATGTATTAATATATATAGTCTAACAGTTTAGCAGGCGAAGCAGTTTAAATAATTGTGCCTTGGAATTACTCTCAAAATAAATGTTGTTGGAGGCTTGTTTTCTTCTGTAGCCAATGAATATTTAATTGCTGTCATGGTAACAACATTGTCGGTTAGTATTGTAAACTGTTTAATGTAGTATGAGTTTGTGACGTCAGCATGTCTGCAACAATATATCTCTATCTCTATCTATTGTGTCAGGCCATAAAATTTCAATTAGGCAAAACCATTGAAGAAATTAATTGACACAGCTACTCCTTGAATTTTCACTTGGTACATTTACCACATATACATCTCTCTCACTCTGTTTTTCTTTGTCGCACTCTCCGTCTGTGTCTTTATTTTGTTAGAGTCTGTCTCAGTCGCACAACGCAATTTGCAGCTTTTCAACATGAAAATTAATTTTCGACAATTTACAGCGCAATCTTACGCAAAAGTTCAACAAAAGCGACGCGCTCTTAACTCTCCACACGACCTACACAAAATTTTCCTTCTTTTGCTCTATCCATCTCCCTTATATTCTGCTTTCCTTACCATCTCTACAGTAAACCCATTTTACCACATACTTACCACCCAGCAACAGCCTGCACCCTGGGCACACTTCAGACTTAAACCAAACAATCTGCAGCTGCGTGAGGCGAACGAGCGGCATTTACGGCAAAAGCGTTAAAATTCCTTTACACTTGGACTGATGCCGCGAGTGCCAGACAACGTGGGGTGTTTAGGTTACCAGAGCACAGAAGGTTTTTTTTTTTGGGTTATGGTTCGGGTTTGGGTTTGTGCTGACGGGTTGAGGGGCTTTAGTCGAAAAGAAGAATTGCATAAAACTTGTTGAAAAATTGTTCAGTTTTTTGGCTACATCTTTTAGCATCTTTTGGGTAGCATATGAGCGACAGGATGTTCCGCCTCTACAGAAAACTTTGTCCAACAAAATCACCCGCATCTATTGATGCAGACAACAGTGAATTGCCCTTAACATTTTTCCAGCTATATACATATATATACAGCTGCTTACTTACTCTACTCACTCCTATACTCCTACAGCTCCTTTGGGCTTTTCGACTACATTGTCATTTAATTTTGGCAATAAATGTGAACTCAAGTCTGCCACCAGCTACCAACCATCTACCATTTACCATTTACCATCAACCGTCTCGGGTTACGCCCGAGAGCTCCAGGACAACATTGTGTGCAAACTGTCTGATAATCGTCTTCCGCCTATTTTAACGTACTCCATCCTCAAATTACGCTGCCCCCTTCCCCCAATTCACCCACACAACAGGCATCTTTTCGCGCACATGTGCGCGTTTAAATTATTCAACGGAAGCGACTACAGCTCCAACTCCGCCTTTAACTCCGCCTTAGGCTCCGGACTCGACATATAGCCCTGAAGTCAAGCCACTCTCTTTCATACACACACACACACACACACACACTCTCTTTCTCTCTTTGTCTCTCTGTCCCTGTCTTTCTGTGTGTGTAAAATATGATATTATGGCGCTCAAATAAATTACGCGTAAAATTATTATGGCCGATTCGTAGCTGGTCCGCTCTCTTTCTCTCTCAACCCCGAAGGCATCCCTGCCCATCCTTTAGCTGCATATCTGATGCCTTAAGGCCTGTTGCCACTCCATAAGATAATTCTGTTCAGTAATGCTCAATGAATGGAGCTTTTGCTTAAACATCACAACTGCAATTGACTTTTACGAGTTTTTTTTTTGGCTTGCCTCGATAATCAGTTCATATTGTTTCAGCAGCTGCTACACCGGTACTTTTCCATCAGCCAAGCTACGTTCAACTTACAATTAACTTAACAGCTTTAACTAAAAAGCTTTACTTAATGTTAACTTAGTTGATTATTATAGCATAAAGAACGAGATAAGCCATAGGAAGTATTCCATGCGAGCTTATAACATGTAATAGCATTAATTTCAGAGATTATCTACAATATAAGCCAATTGTTAGTTTATCCCCTAGATAGCTAGTTTTGTCCTATCGATAACTTAACTTAAATATTTTGTTTATTAACATAATTCATAGCTCCTTGTTTGCCTTGAAGTTGCTGCAATTTCTGGCTTACTTCTTCTTAAGGAGAAAAAAATTCGGATAACCCTGCCCTACATCCCTTTGCTGTCTAACATTTCCCTTTATGTTTTTTTTATGGCCTCAGTTGTTGCATATCAATCATAACCAAATAACTTGAACTTTTAACCAGCCTCTAAGTAATTTTGTTATAAGGATGTTATTGCCAGATTCCACCGCAGGACAAATTAAACATTTTTATAAAATTTTTTATGTTTTTCTTTTGGTTTTGTTTTCGCTTTTAAGTAGGGTCAAAAATAAGAAGTCAATTCAGCTGGGAGTTATTTCTATTTTCTGATCATTTTTGTTAACCGATTTCTCATGGCTGACTGAGTATAAACTTCATGTTGTCCTTTACCATTTGTGATGGGTCGTACGGCATTCACAGACAGTTTAAAATTTTTACTGTCCAGTAAACCGGCAGGCAGCACAATCAAATATTAGCACAAGGGTTAGACCAAAGGGTCGAAGGGTATGAAGCTTGTTCTAGAGCTACAACTTTAGCAGGGTGTAAGGTCCTATGCCTATGGCAGGCACAAGTGCGTTTGGCATGAAATGAGCTGCAAATCCTTTTGGCAAAATAACAAGCCTTAGCTGAGCCTCTGCTTGGGTATGAAGCTGTGGCGGGGGCTAAGCCTGGTAAAGAACCTGGAACTTGTGCTTAGAGTTGGGGCTTCCTCATACTGTTTCTGTTGCTGACTGCGAAAGGTCAGCCAACTGTGGGTCATCATTGGTTGTTGAGTGTGGGTGGGGGCTGAGAGCTGGAGAGTTGCTGTAATCTGTACGCTTACGTCGGCTTGTAGCAGGCTGAATACTTTAGTTAACATCCTTTTGGATGAATTTTGGCTCCTTTTGGCTCCTGCTGCTGCCAGCAGTAAATATTTATGCTTGTGTTTTATTTATTTACATTGTCAAAACCAATTTTGCCCAAGGGTTCAATTGTTTTTCACTTTTATGCCGCCACCCGCAAAACCGTTGACGAACTTCCACAAATCTCTCCACCTCCTATCACATTTGCCCTCAGGGTTTACTTTTCCTTTACTCTTTCTGCGTTTTCTATACCTCTTTCTCTCACTTTCGCTCTCTCTGTCTCTCTCCCTCTTTCTTGTCAACGACACGCATGCAAAGCACATTCTTGGACTCCACTCTAGAAGTTTTATGTCCAGCCCAAATGGCGAAAGTGTTGTTTGTTTTCAATTAAAAACCTTCAAGGGCATCGCGTAGGTTATAAGCCTCCTCCTCAACGAGCTAACTAATTCCTACACACCCCAATGAGTCACGGACATACTAAAGGAAAACTTAAATCCAAAGATACATCTGAAGCTTCACATTGTTCCCCAGCCTCCACTCAAAGTCAATTGCACCGATGCTCATTCAGAATTATGTGTCCATTAGCTGTTCCTTCTCTGTTGGCCTTATGTGGCACTTAAGCTCCTGCTTCTAACGATATCTGCAATATGCTAAAGGATATTTGCAGCAACAATTCTAATAAAATTTAATTTATCCAAATTTTTATTAACTTAAGCCTTGGGCTAAACCTGAATATTAAAATTAAACTTAATTTTAATCTTAACCTTAATCTTAGCTTTAACTTTTGCTTTATACTTAACCTTAGCTTTAATCTTAACCTTTATCTTAACCTTAAGCTTAAGTTTAAGCTTAAACTTAGTCTTAACATTTACCTTACCCTTAAGCTTAACCATAACCTTAACCTTGAACTTAACCCCAACATTAACCTTAACCTTAACCTTAATCTTAACCGTAACCTTAACCTTAACCCTAACCTTAACCTTAACCTTAACCTTAACCTTAACCTTAACCTTAACCTTAACCTTAACCTTAACCTTAACCTTAACCTTAACCTTAACCTTAACCTTAACCTTAACCTTAACCTTAACCTTAACCTTAACCTTAACCTTAACCTTAACCTTAACCTTAACCTTAACCTTAACCTTAACCTTAACCTTAACCTTAACCTTAACCTTAACCTTAACCTTAACCTTAACCTTAACCTTAACCTTAACCTTAACCTTAACCTTAACCTTAACCTTAACCTTAACCTTAACCTTAACCTTAACCTTAACCTTAACCTTAACCTTAATCTTAACCGTAACCTTAACCTTAACCTTAACCTTAACCTTAACCTTAACCTTAACCTTAACCTTAACCTTAACCTTAACCTTAACCTTAACCTTAACCTTAACCTTAACCTTAACCTTAACCTTAACCTTAACCTTAACCTTAACCTTAACCTTAACCTTAACCTTAACCTTAACCTTAACCTTAACCTTAACCTTAACCTTAACCTTAACCTTAACCTTAACCTTAACCTTAACCTTAACCTTAACCTTAACCTTAACCTTAACCTTAACCTTAACCTTAACCGTAAGCTCAACGTTACCCTTAACCTTAACCTTAACCCTAACCCTAGCCTCAATTAAATATATTACTTATACGCAGATTCTGCCCTGCTGTATCACTTTTATTGAATGCTTCTATTCGCATTTCATTCATTTCCTTTGTACTGCATTACCTACCATTTTGCAATCCAATTTGCTGAGATTCCAAATGGTACATGAAGTGAGCGTGTGGGTAAACAGAGAGTAAGAAACAGAGAGAGAAGGAGAGAAGAACAGACGGAGTTGGAGTAAATATATATTCATCTATTGGTCCTTTCATTCATTTATCCTTTTGGATGTGTGCATTAGGCTGTTTATCAAGTTAAGAGATTGAATGAAGCCTCTTCAACTGCCACAAAAGACAACTGAGGCACTTGGCCACTTGCTTTTTGTTCGTTTTCGTTTATTCTGTTGTATGTTGATTGAGTTTGTTAAGTTGTTGTGTTGTTGTTTTGTTGTTATGCTGTGTTGTTTGAGCGGAAGTGAAACTTGCCCATTGTCAGTCCATTCATATGTCAACAGAAATGCTCTTCAATTTATTTAATAATGACCCCAATCAGTGGCTTGACGGTTCCAGCTTAAGTCTCATCCCTGTTTGAACGCAGCTCGTTAGTCCACTGAGTGCGATGCTTTCATGGAAAGTTTTATTAATGCTGCTTTCTGCTGCTGCGTGCTGTCTGGTGCTGCTGTTGCTGTTGGTGGTGTTGGTGGTGTTGGTGGTGGTGTTGGTGTTGGTTGAGGCGGAGCTTTTGCAGATATGGAAGCCCCACCGTTGACTATCTACAGATACTTCAATGCAACATCAGCTTCATTATGCGCCTGATATTATGCAAGCAACTTTAATCCCTGGCAACAGGCAGACAACTGGCAAGAGGCAAACGCTCAACACGAGATATTAGCACTTGGCTTTGGCGCGCAGCTTTAAACCTCACCCCTCTCCCCCTACATCCCTAGCTCAAACTCTCGTCCTAACTGCATGTTGCCAACCATCGCACTTATCTGCATCTAGTTTTATGCAAAACCGGCGCGACTTTGTCGCTGAATAAGCCCTGGGCGTGCATCATATTGGATGCTGGTTGTTGGATGGTGGATACTGAAAGGAAATGAAGGCGGCACACGTTGTGTTGTGGCGCTTATTTAATGCCATGTGGGCGTGGTACTTCAAATTTCAAAATTAAGTGCACTGAAGTAGTGCAGCTAAATGCATTCAATCAATCAATTTCTCGTTATTATAACTACTATTGTCCTCTGTCTCTCCCTATCTCTTTCTCTCTCTCTGGCTCTTTCTCTCTCTCTTTCTCGCTCTCTCTCTCTCACACTCAATCACTTTATCGATAATCTCACTACTTACACTTGCTGCATTTATAAATTCTCTCTTTCTCTCTTAACTTCCATTTATTTAATGCTTCAATTTAAGTACAGTTTTGAATGCAGATACTTAAGCAATTATTCGCTATTTATTTGACTTTTGTCTATAAACAATAGGTTTACCTTTTGCTTCTACTTGTTGTTTTTACTCTTTCATTCTTTCTCTTTACATGGAATTCTTTTCTCTTTTCACTTTTTCCCCTTTCTGCTTTGCCGTTTCCATTTTTTATATTAATTTACTCAATAACTTGCATACTTTTTCTTTCTCATTGTTTGTAATTCTTCCTTCTTTTCTTTCACATTAATAGTTATCCAGATTTTTACACTTACTAATGCGCTTCGTTCTTTATTAACTGTGAGCCAATGTACATTTAAATCGTTCTTTTACATATACTCTCGCTGTTTCTTGTTGACTTCAACTTTCTTTTCTCTTGTTACTCATTAGCTTTACATTTTCCATTCCTTGTCTCTTAGTTTACCTTAATTTCATTTCCTTCCAGTTTCGGTATTCATTTTGTTGACTAGCAGAGACAAATTCCATTTTAACTTGTTTTGGAACAAGTCCATTCATTACAAGCTCGACCTTATACAAACATTTTTGCTTCTAGTCGTTACATGCTCGCATGCTCTCGATGATTTCTTAGATGATTTTACTTAGATGATTTCCAACTCTTTTATTCTCTCGTTCTAACATCAACTCGTTTGTTTTCAAACCTTACTCGCTCGTTTCATCAATAACTTATTGGTTTCCATTTATAACGCTCTCGCTTTAACATCTACTCATTTATGATCAATTGTTACTTGCCTTTATATTCACTCGTTTGTTTGTACTCGTTACTTGTTCGGCCTTACGTGACCTCGTTTCTCTCCAAACGCTATTCGCCTACTCGTTTCTGTCCAAACATTGCTCGCTGGAATTTATACTAAATCCGGCGCGTGCACTGGTTTTTCGTTAGTTCTTAGTCGTTAGTTTGCTAGACTATTTGTATCTCTTCATATTACTTTATCTTTTGTATGTAGACTCGGTATTTACCCACTACTCATATTTATAATAGTCCACTTAGCTTTCTACCAATATCGTTGGTTGGTCTCAATAAATGCTTGCCTGTAACTAGATTCACTTCATATTTTTGTTACATGTTCCTACGCTTTCAATCGTTTTAAACGCTACTCGTTACATTTTCTCTTACTCGTTCTATTCTATACTCTATTCAATTAGACTGCACTTAAAATTTAGATTAAAGAAGTAACTCTGGCTGAAAGCTGGACCTCAACTTAAATGCAATTAGTGACCACAATATGTCGATAGACAAGTGACAAGTCAATGTGGATGGGGTGGTTATTGAGTGGGTTTGGGTTTATTGATGTCAAAATGTAAATGGAAAACGAAAACGAAAATAAAAAGGAAAGATGGCGACCAGAGTTTCAAAAATCACTAATGGACTTTTAATACAATAAATATTATGCACTGACAGGAGCAACGCTCAAAAGACGATAAACATTTTTCTCTTTTTGTGTGTGTGTGAGATAACCACAATGAGGAGATGGAGGGGCTCGCCTTTTTTGTGTACCATTAGAAAGAGTAGGAAGAGAGGGGCAGAGACGAGCTATATATGAAGCTGATATGCCGGCAACTCTAATAGAGTAAATTTGCTGCCTAAAAGGGGTAAAGGACTACAAAGTATGCTACACTTTTAGATTGGGTATCGATATAATTGAATAGTTGCGCCTTTATTGCTTTTAATGTGTTTCTGAACTCAAAGCCACAATACACGCAACACACTCATGCACACACATTAGTATGTATATTGATATATATATATATATATAAATGTATATATATATTTATATACAGTGCTATCGAAACCACAAAAACCACAAAATTGTTGAAGAGCCCAAACCGAAAAATAAAAAGCAAGCAGCAAATTGAATGCAAAATACGAAGAGTTATCGTTGTCTTAGATACATCAGACAATACAACAAAATGTGAATTCAATTCAATGTGCATTAAGGATTATAAATTATATGAAAATCAGGCCATGACTGTAGGTAAGTGGTGTAAGGACTAAAGGGCTAAAGCACCATCTTTGGGGGAAGACTTATGAAAACATAAAATAACTTTAATAGAATATAATTTTAAAAGCAAACATTTCTATGCTTCAATTAACGTAGAAACATATATAAAAGCCATTAGGATTATAAGTTGAAGTAATTAAAGGATATTATAAATAATATCTAAAGCAAAACAATGCCAGACGTAATATACCAAAGGAGTATAATGCAATGCAGGGACTCGGCTTGGAATGTGAATACTGTCAGTTTAAAATCGAAATCGCAACGTAACAAGGACTTTGTACATTGTATAGAGAGTAATTGTTAAGTATAAAATTGCTATATAAATAGATAGTAAAGCTTAACAAAATTAAATCCTTAAGTTTTTGTAGTATCCTTCGGGGGTCATTAGCATTCATGGGCTTTTAAGCAAGATGTTAAGTGTCTCAGGATGGATTGAATGAATTAATATTTTATTCGTGTTTGCATAAAGGATAAACGTTTAAAGTATAAATGTTTGTTTGTCACTATTCTCTCTTTCTCTCTTACTTCCCCTCTTTTCTAACGACTCTATGTGTTCACTTGCCTTCGGGCTGTGCAATTGGCCATTAGTTGACACTTGTTATCATTGACAATATTGCTAACGATTGAGCGTTAATCAGAATTGATTGTTAGAGCAGTGAATGTAGTTATATTAGTTATAGTAATGTTTATCAACTGTACTGCAGCAGACACCAAAAATATTGTCCTAGGGATGTAACAGAAGGCGGAGAAAACAATCTGGGAAGTACTTAAGCGAATGAAATAGAAGTAAACAAATGAAAGTAGGCAAATACAAGACACAAGCCAAATAGCAAATAGTCAAAAGAATATGGCTAAGAGTAGAACTTGGCGCTGATAATATGATAGGAAAACGGTGGTTAAGGTGGTGTAGGGGAGGGTGTACTGTGTATGCAAGGAAACTTTGCCTGAAAACAAAGCAAAAGTTGAGGCAGTCAAGGCAGTTGCTCGGACGTTAGTCCCTGGTCAAGAAGAAAAAAAGAAAGGAAAGGAAAGGAAATAAAACTAAGGCAATGAAATGTTATAAGAAATAATAAAAAATGAAAATGAAAATGCATTAAGTATGCAGTTGCAGATGCAAATGGAACTGCAACTGCGACTACTTCAAGTGGAAGTTCCTCCTGGTAAATAAAGATGCCAACGGCCATAACGAAGTTGAGAGCGGAGCGAGCAGTCACCAGGCGACCATCAAGTTGATACATAGCCAAGTCAACGCAGACACAACTTGTCACACAGTCAACACAGTCTGTCTGTCAGTCAGTCAGTCCGTCAACTCATCAGTCTGTCAGTTATTCACTCAGTTAGTCATTCATTCATTCATTCACTCATTCATACAGACATTCCGCTTACATTCACTGGCATATAATGCAGCAATCCAACTGCATTTAAATCATTTTTATGGCTACCACTGGCAGCTACATGTTCCATGCTACATGCTGCATGCATACATTCCATATGACACATACAACTGGAACAGTAACAGTAACAGTAACAGTAACAGCAACAGCAACAGCAACACTTTAAAGCCAGTCCTCAACTTGAGCTGATAAAATAACTAACTACTTAACTTAAGCTAACCAACTTTGAATATCCTTTCAAACAGGATATGGTACTGCACTCCATTAGAAATGCACTATAAGAGTCTGCTCGTCTATGTAAAACCCTTTACTTAATTTTAATATTTTTTTTATTAAATCATACTTATACTTTTTACTATACCATATAGTATGCAAAGTATCCCTTTAACGGAACGTCAAGAAGTCGCAGAGCCTTAGCATAGTCTGAGTAAGACGACTGGCAAATACCCTTTAAATTATTCAAAATATTACTTTCCCTTTACTCTACCAAACCTTCGCGATCTCCTCAGATACCCAGCAGCTTCACTGGACTTACAGAAGACCAGAAGATTTTGTGGCACTCTCTTCCCAAATATTTTTAGTTATATTTTCATCCTGGGAGGATTCTCTTTGAGAGGAATTTCCCTTTGGAAAAAGGGATTTCTCCACGTATCTTCACGTTGCGAAAAGTTTCCTTCTTAATGAATGTTCATTATCATCAGGTTCAACATCATTAGATGTAGGTTTCTATTTGGCAGAACATTTTACTGGCGAATAATTTGATCGTGGAAGAACTTCTTTCTAGGGAAAAAAATCATCTGAGAATAATGTTTTTCTAGGGATTATTCTTTTAAGCCATTTTAAATAATGTTATTACATATAGAAAACTAGAACAAAAACATTACCTTATAATATCTGGTATTGATAGCATTTTTATATTGCCTGCTAAAAAAGATCGATTATAGAATCAATTAGATATCAATCTTGCAATGAGATATGCGATATGAAGAGCTATGCTTATAGCGATAAGCAACTATATAGAATTTTAATTTTTGTTACAAAATTCATAATTTAGTGCAGTAGCCTCTTTACTGAGAGTATTCAGGGAATGCTTGCTACCATCGTTGTCGTACCATAACTTCTTTTTATTAATGTCGATTTTTGTTATTTTTACCGATTTTGATAAATTCTGATGAGTCTTTAATATCAGTTTGTCATTGTCGCTGCTGCTGCTTACCACAACTGATTATCATCAACAGCAACAGCAGCAGCAGCAACAGCAGCATTGTCATTGACAGCTGTTGTATATCTGATTGGAGGAAAAACAGACATTTTCCTGATGAGTTTTGTGTTCTTTTTCACTTCTTGTCGTTTTTTTTTTCTTTCTTTTTTCTCCTTTTTGGGGTAGAGCTAAACAATAAAATATTGGTAAACATATTTCAAACGACTTTGTAACAGTTTGTAAACATTTTGGTTTCAAATCTGCTTGTACATAATGCCATCAATTTTATCGATGGGTTGAGTATTACTTAAGTGATTACCAACTATCGAACTCAAATATGATTACAATCAGATACGATTTATATGCCGTTCTGAAAATATAACATTTTTATAAAGTTAACAACAAAGATCTACATTATATAAATATATATTAACACTGCGGCTCAATGAAAAGTGTCCCCAGAGCATTTTTAGATAAGGCAAGGAACTGTAAGTTGTCCCCGTAGAAGTTAACGGAGGAAAACAGACCAAACAGCATACAAAAGAGCTGCAGAATTAGGAAGAACTATGAAGACAGTTTAGCAACAAAAAAATTTAAAGAAAAGTAAAAATGATGCATAAAAATATGTAATCAATTTAGGAAAAGTTATAAGTTGGTAAAGGTAAATACCATAGCACATAATGTCCATAGGATTAACAGAAAATAGAGTTTGTGAAAGGATTTCTTAGAATTTTCAAATACTTTAAGTAAGTTTCTAGATACTCCAAGTTTATTCTCCTAGCAAAACTTAGGGGGAATAGCAGAGATTAATATGAAGCAAATACTTAAATAAACTAACAGAAGGTTAAGAGGGTATTAAAAGAGCTTATAAACAGAATAAGGATAGCCTTAGGTATATAAAATACTATGTACACTGCTAGGATAATGGGGAAAAAAATAGGTTGACCCCTGAATTTATTGTTACTTTTGAAAGAGTAAAAAATATAATCTTAAGAGGGAAGAGTTACGAAAACTTTGAAGCAGAATAATTAAAGAAAAAGAAAGAAACTTTAAAACATATGAAATGAGCTACGCTATTGAAGTAGTAAAGGGATAGTATAGGAAAACAGGAAAAGGAAAGTTCGAATTGGTTTTAGTCAATTTGAAATACTTTAACGATATTTAAATTCTACAGTTTTCGGTCAATTTCTAAGAAATACCAAATGTATTTTTTCTAGAAAGGCTATAAGGAAAAGAAGCAAGAAACTTTAACCAAAAATAAAAACAAGTTCATAAATTAAGGAATTTGTAGTCGAGTGTACCCGACCACAAGAGCCTCTTAGCTCTTTAAGCCCCCCGCGCTCTATAGCGCGATACCTAATGTTGAATAGCTTTCGAGATTATGAATATATATCTTTTAGCTGATAACTTCCACCTGTTACATACATTTGGCTTTTGAACAAATCTATAAGTTATCTCTTTCCTTCCTTATTCAAAAGTAATGAGGATTAAAAATTACAATTTCACCAAAAATAAATATAATTTGCGATCATAGACATAAGAAGAATTGATCCTGTGCCCTACAACACAAAAGGCGACTAGCTACCTTGTAGCAAAATAAGCTTAAAGCCTCCGCCTGCAAGTGAGAAAGCCTTAATTGGGTGTATCCGACTGTTTTTAAAAGAGGTGAAATCCTTAAAAAGTTGTCTCACATCACTTTGAATGCTCTGATGTTTATTTTTTCATGTTCAATGACTTATACAATACAGAAAGTATTATAATTCTGTACACTATCTGAATACACTTAAAAGTGGAATTCTATACGACAGTGTAAGATGTTGAATGATCTATGCATCCTGATCAAAAATATATATACTTCATAGGATCTCAAATGTTTAGTTCTATTATTCACATATTTTTCCTTACTTCTTTTAATAAATTATTAAAAATAGCAAATTAATTACATAAACAAAAAAAAATAGTAAAAATTATCTGCAACTGCAACTCGAACTCGAGACCAAAGACATAAGAAGAGCTGATGCTATGCCCTACACCACAGAGGCAAGATGCAAGTTTACAGCATAATAGACTTAAAGATTCTCGATCAAATTTGAAATTCTCAAATTTCTATTGCATATCGACAAGAGAAAGCAATTTCCTACTATAATTCTCAATTAGTTATAGCAAATATAAGTAGCTATTTCACATAAATTTCCAATGAAATTTCAAGGTTACTTTGGTATACCTTTGTTTATGTGTATATATTTATATATACACATAATCGTAAGTTTTTATAATCTTGGCTAACAGCCTTGATTAGTTTTTTTTCCTCTTGCCATTTTTCGTGGGATTCACCATTAGCATTTGGTAGTGGTCCCATCAAGGGTTAATATTCCTTCACGTTTTAATATGGCAGCGATGCAGATATCAAAGTTGTTTATGAAACAATTTCATTGATTAATTTGCATACTTATTAGTTGTACTTAATTATTGCCTCTTATGGGTGATTAAGTACAAATAAAATAAATAAATACAAGAAATTTTTAAACTAATTTTGTTGCCTGGTAAGTTCGCCAAAGACGCTGTCAATGAGGGAGGGAACCAAGAATCACCAGCCGCAAAGCAGAGTTAATACCAATAGGCCCTTTTCAGGGCCACAAATCATTTCTTAAAAGAATGTAAAATATTTATCAACTAATTGTAATATAATAAATGTTCAAATTAATGAACACATCATCGATGTTAAAGGAAGACAACCGATAAATACGATACGAAGTTAACAATATGCATTTTGCCCAAATGCAGGGAGCACTGCCCGCATACCAACAATAAATAATAAAGTTAAGAATAATAATAATTATTAAGTGAACAGTAAATCGATCAAGAATGGCCTAATTATGATGTGTGCCAAAAATAAATTTGATAAGTTGAAAATTGTGCTAAATAATCGATTTTTTCGAATTGCGGTGGTCAGGGGAGGAAATTCAAAAATCAAAAACAAACTTGTCGTCCTGATCAAGAATATATATTATATGAATATTTCTACCTGTTAAACACTTTTCGTTTTTGCACTTGTCCATTAGCTTCTTTTAGCCCTTTTTTTTTAAAGGCAAAGGAACTCAAATAAGTAAAATAAAATTAGATAAAAAGTAAAAAAATATTTATTTAAACGATGTCAAAAAGAATTAAATTAAATTAAAGGATAAAATATGAAATATGAAGTAGATATAGAAATAATATAATTTGAGTAATTTTAATGAATATTAATTTAATGTTAAATATACAATTTAAAAATTCTACAAAAAAAGTCATAAAAGAATAATTAAATACAATATATATTATATTTATATAAAATTAAGTAATTAAAAACAAGTAAGAAGTCTGTAGTCGAGTGTACCCGACTACGAAATTCCCTTTGCCTACATATACAGCTATGCACACAGTTCTGCACGTACTTAGCCATTGCTCCTTTTAGCCGCCCGCGCTCTATAGCGGGGTGCCTAATAATGTATAACTTTCGTGTTTATTGTTTAATCTTAACGAAATCCACAACGTAGATCAGGAATGGTCTTATTAGTATGTGTGCAAAAAACAATTTTGATCGGTTGAAAATTGTGTCTTATAATCGATTTTTTCGATTTGCTTGGGTCAGGGGGGGAAATTTGAAAATCCAAAACAAATGCGTATAGCGTGCTAACATAGCAAATTTATATTCCAAATTTCGTTGCTCTAGCTCTTATTTTGCGCGCACTACTATAGCCCCCCGTGCCAATAATGCCACTTTTGATGATGTATAACTTCCGAGTTTTTAGATCAATCTTACCCAGAATCAGAACATCGATCAAAAATGGCCTAGTTATGATGTGTGCCAAAAATAAATTTGTTCGGTTGAAAGTTGTGCTTAATAATCGATTTTTTCGAATTGCGGTGGTCAGGGGAAGAAATTGAAAAATCATGCTCTACCTCTTATAGTCTCTGAGAAACAGGCGTTCATACGGACGGACGGACGGACAGACGGACAGGGCTAGATCAACTTGTCTTGTCGTCCTGATTCAGAATATATATACTTTATGGGGTCTCCGATGATTATTTCTATGTGTTACATACATTTCGATTTTGCACATTTGCAATAGCTCCGGTTTGCTTCTTTTTTACAAAAAGGCAAAGGGGCTAAAAAGGCTAATTAAAATGTACAAAATATAAAAGTATGAAACAGGTTAATTATCTAGTTCTATACGACAGTGTAAGCTGCTGACTCATCTAGTCATCCTGATCGAGAATAAAATAAAATAAAGAGATTAAATATTGCAATTTAATTACAAATACAAAAAAATTAGTAAATATAATCTGCAACTGCAACTCGAACTCGAACTCGCGACCAAAGACATAAGAAGAGTTGATGCAATGCCCTACACCACAGAGGCAAGATCCAAGCCTATAACATAATAGACTTAAAGATTCCGCTTGCTAGGATCTCAATCAAATTTGTAATTCGCAAATTTCTATTGCATATCTACAAGAGAAAGCAATTTCCTCCAATAATTCTCAATTAGTTATAGCAAATATATGTAGTTATTTCACATAAATTTCCAATGAAATCTCAAGGTTACTTTGGTATACCTTTGTTTATGTGTATATATTTATATATACACATAATCGTAAGTTTTTATAATCTTGGCTAACAGCCTTGATTATTTTTTTTCCTCTTGCCATTTTTCGTGGGATTCACCATTAGCATTTGGTAGTGGTCCCATCAAGGGTTAATATTCCTTCACGTTTTAATATGGCAGCGATGCAGATATCAAAGTTGTTAATAAAACAATTTCATTGATTAATTTGTATACTTATTAGTTGTACTTAATTATTGCCTCTTATGGGTGATTAAGTACAAATAAAATAAATAAATACAAGAAATTTTTAAACTAATTTTGTTGCCTGGTAAGTTCGCTAAAGACGCTGTCAATGAGGGAAGGAACCAAGAATCACCAGCAGCAAAGCAGAGTTAATACCAATAGGCCCTTTTCAGGGCCACAAATCAGTTCTTAAAAGAATTTGAAATATTTATCAATTAATTGTAATATAATAAATATTCAAATTAATGAACACATCGATGTTAAAGGAAGAGAATCGATAACTACGATGCTATAATAACTATAAGCCCAAACATCGTCGATACATCGATGTATCGTGAAACCTCTAATGATGGGTAGATCTACCTTTGATTATTGAATGCAATTATTAATATATATATATTTTTTCTTAAGTGAAGTTCTATTGACTATAAACTTGTAATATAGCCTTTTTCTTTGTGAATTTCTTATACTGCTCTTAATATAAGCTACCAACAATACAAGAAACCAAAAATAAAAACTTTGCGATTCACCACTGACTTCTATACGACATTGAACCGAGCAGCAGGGAGAACTCGCTCGCATACCAACAATAAATATTTTCGTAATAACAAAATGTATAAAAAATATAATTTAATAAGATAATAAACATTTTCTTATAAAAACAAAGAAAATGTGTCTGAAACTAGTATTAATGGTTTTTCCTTATGTTTTCCAATATATCTTTCAAATTGTCTACTTTTCCAGATCAAGAATATATATGTATATATATATATATATATATATACATATAATATAAAAATATATATTTAAAAAGGCGAAGGGATAAAATTACAGTTAAATTAAAAATTAAAAGAGTTCCACCTGCAACTCGATCTCGCGACCAAAGTCATAAGAAGAGTTGATACTATGCCCTACACCACAGAGGCAATACAAAGTTATAGACTCCGCTTGCTACGATATCAAACAAATTTGTAATTTTCTAATTTCAATTATATATCAGCAGGAGAAAGCAATTTTTCTTATAATTCTCAATTAGTTATATCAAAAGTATATAGTTATTTCACCTAAATTTCCAACGAAATCTCAAGGTTACTTTGGTTTACCTTTGTTTATGTGTATATATTTATATATACACATAATCGTAAGTTTTTATAATCTTGGCTAACAGCCTTGATTAGTTTTTTTTCCTCTTACCATTTTTTGTTGGTTTCACCATAAGCAATCGGTCCCATCAAGGGTTAATTTCCCTTCTCGTTTTAACTTTCATAGCAGTGATGCAGATATCAAAGTTGTTTATAAAACAATTTCATTGGTTAATTTGCATACTTATTAGTTGTACTTAATTATTGCCTCTTATGGGTGACTAAGTACAAATAAAATAAATAAATAAAAGAAATTTTTAAATTAATTTTGTTGCCCGGTGAGTTTGCCAAAGACGCTGTCAGTGAGGGAGGGAACCAACGCAGTCACCAAGTACACAAAAGCTCCAAGTAAATTCTAGCAGAATCACCAGCAAAGCAGTTAATAGCAATAGGCCCTTTTCAGGGCCACAAATCATTTTTTAAAAGAATTTAAAATATTTATCAATTAATTGTAATATAATAAATGTTCAAATTAACGAACACATCGATATAATTTTTTCCTCAATCATTTTAAAAATGCAAAGGGATTAAAAATTTAGATTTTATTACAAAATCAAAAAAAATTATTAAATATAATCTGCAACTCGAAATCGTGACCAAAAACATAAAAAGAGTTGATGCTATACCTTGCACCATAGAGTCAAAATAATCTCTAAGCCTCCGCTTGCTAGGGTATTAATCAAATTTGTTATTTTCTAATTTATATTACATATTGGCAGGAGAAAGCAATATCCGTTTTAAGTTTTCATTACTTATATCAAAAGTATATAGTTATTTCACCTAAATTTCCACTGAAAACTTAAGGTTACTTTGGTTTACCTTTGCTTATGTATATATATATATATACATAGTCGTAATCGTAATCGTAATCGTAATTTTTTATAATCTTGGCTAAGCAGCCTTGATTATTTTTTTCCTCTTACCATTTTTTCCCGATTAACCAGAATCTAATGGCGCATCCCATCAAGGGTTAAGTTTTCTTTTGAACTACTCATGGCGGAGAAGTGAAGAAACTTCTTTGCTGAGTAAAAAATAAATAAATGAATGTAAGGAAGTAGCTTTATTTGGGTGTACCCAATTATCATAAATGTATATTATTACCATTAGCTCCCTTTTAACCTTTTTTAAATGCAAAGGAGCTGAGAAGATGATGAAAAGAGATAGTTTTACATATATCGAACTATTGAAATTAATTTTCAATAATTTTAATTACTTTAAGGATGTTTAATATTTACTTCAAAGTTGATTTCTATGATATTGAATACTATTGTTGGTACCTAATTATATATTGAATGGTTCTTCGGGGGGTCGATAGTTAGTTATTACTGCTGTTGCTGCTGCTACACAATATTATAATTAAAACTTGCCTTTCTCTTTGTGTGCGAGGTCAATTGTAAAGCAGTTAATTGATTTGAATTCGGTTTCATGTTGTTTATAAAATTGTGCCTGGCGCTGCGCTGGAAAATGTGAAAAGTTTCACAAATTTTACCCCATACTAATTGAAATTGAAATCGAATTGAAATGGGCACATAAATCAAATGCGGACGGCGTTGATTACGAATCAATGAACTCGACACCCGACTATAGCATAAAGAGGCATACTGATGCGAGGTGGGAGTGAGAGAGAGAGAGAGAGAGAGAGAGAGAAAGATAAAGAGTCGAACAGGTTATATTACTGCTGTGGCAAATGCAGCTGTGCCGCTAATTTACTAACGTTAATTAATGGCAAAATCGAAAATGTTTGCTTTGAACTTTGAACTTTGCCGCAACGCAGCAGGCAGCAAGTAGCAGGCAGCACTTTAAGATGCGGCTTAAGTTGGGTGCCAACGGATTGCTGGTAACTTGCTTGTTGCGGAAGCTGCTGCTGCTACTGCTACAGCTACAACTACTCTGGTGTGGTGCAACCCGTTAAGGCAACTGCCACACAAAGGAAATGAACACTTTGCCGTTTGCCGCCAAACTAAAGTTGCTTTTTACTGCGGTGCCTTTCCGTTGAAAGTTGCAAATTTACTTTGGACCAACAAGTCTTAAGGAAACAAGCAGGCAAAGGGAAAAAGAGAATGAGAGAGAGAGAGTGAAAGAGAAAGATAAAGACTTTCATGTTGTATGCCTGAGAGTCACGCAATGTCATACCAAATACAAAGTAAGTTGCTACCAATTGAACTGTAACACAGCTAGTAATTTATGCCAAGAAAATGGCAATCCTTAATTTGCTTTGGCAACTGTGTGCGAAAGGTATCTAAAGGATATCGATATGTATATCATACATACGACCAAGCCATTGAATAGAAAGTGATTTTGGCAAGTGCCGGAAACGGATATCATACAAAACAAATAACAAAAACAGACAGATAGAGTGGGAGAAACAGAGAGAGATAGTGACCTAGGGAATGAGGGAGAGAGATAGGGAGCAAGGTCCTTGCAAACATTTGATTTGATGCCAAGGCAATGGCTGTGCTTTACTCAGACTAATTTTGCATGCAACGCACAAAAGAAGCCAGGACGACGCCGAGGACATCGATGCCGCCAAAATAAACTCGAATCTGGAGTTTGGCTTATACACAAAAGGAACAAAAATCCAGTCACTAGGTGGACGCTGCTGGGAACTTTCACCGTCCTCATGCCACAACTGAATGACTGCCACAATTGGCAACGTGGAAACGTGGTAACCTGGCAACTGAGCAACAATAAGGCACAGTCACGCAGACGATTGATTTGAAAGCAGGCCATTGTCACGCTGTATACAAAATGGAACAGAGGAGAGTTACAATCCGACTGTCGACTGTAGATGCAAAAAGGATTTGCTTAAAGTCAAGTGAAAAGAAAAGAAAAACACAGAACAAAGTAGAAAAGAAAACTATGTTAAAGTCCTGGACAAGGATCAAGCAGGCAACTGCAGTGGCGACTAATATCTCTGGAATATCAGCAACACGTACAGATATATATATATATATACCATATGTATATATGAGTGTATGTTTTTATAGAGACATATTTAAGCACTCTGGCAGGCATATACATAAGGGAGATCCATAAAGATGGCGGCAAGTTTTGGTAGTTTGAACACGAAATATTTTATTATTATATATAATTTGCCATTATGATGATTATACGTGGAGTAGCTATACGATTCTATAAGTATATGGATATGGATTTGGATTTGGATTTAGGTTTGGATTTCGATTTTGTTTTTGGTTTTGTATTTGGATTTAGATTCAGTGAGCATCGCATCAGTCGACGCCAATGTGTATCGCTGTGTTGCATACTTTATGGCGTTGGCGCAATCACAGTCAAGACGCAAGTGCCGGCCATTTGGTCCAGTACACTTACCAATTGAATTCAAGTCTGCCACTCACACATTTATATACTCTCAATAGCAGCTGATGCTGCACGTACCACAATTTGCTGCAAGTTACTTCAAAGCATACAGCTACAAATTTAACATTCATTTTGCTATCTCCGTTTTCAGTCTAGCAATTTTATAAATGTTTTGCTCTATCTATTTCATCATATTATATAGCATTCTGTTAGACATCCAACAGGTATTTGATGTGGCTCTATTAGGAATTCATCATATATTCATCAGTTGCTTATCAACTGCTTATTAGGTGTCTATCTTACATTTATCAAACAAATTTGAAGCACTTTTCAACGAAAGTTCTGACTGCTAATAAGTAATAGCCATCGCACTGCCATTAGCCATAATTGTACATCAGATATCTTTATATACATAAAACCTACATCAGGCATACATCAAGGTAACAAAATTCTAGTGTAATTCTTTCTTTTAAACTATACTACAAATTCATCGGGCAACAGGCAGACACTGTCTCAGACCTCTTTCAAACAGTCATCAGTTCTTCAGCAAGCATTCATCAATGGTTCATCAATCATCTTCAAAGCATATGTCTAGATTACATAGCAAACATACATCAAGCATTTATTAAAAATAAAATAATTAAGTATCCATTAAATTCTTTTACACATTCATTGGAATTACATCAAACATATATCAAGCACACACCATACATACATAACATGTACATCAATTACATAATGGCTAAATGAAGCCAACATAAAAGCATCGGACTGCAGTTATGCACAAGAAGGCATGCAGTCAGAGTGTATCAGGCATTAATAAAACATTCAACACTTATTAATCAGTCATCAATCAGTCGTTCATTAAGCATCAATCAGGCATACATCAGCCAGAAATCATTCAATGAACTGTTTTAATAAAAGCATCAAAGCTAAGGCCAAATAAAATTAAGTCTTTTGACAGCATTCTTAAGATACTGCTACGATTAATTATCTTTGCTGTATATTTTCCCCTCTCTCTCTCTCTCTCTTACTTTGCTTTTAATTCTTATTTCTTGTTTCCTTTTTCTTAGCTCAACTTGATTGACATAAAATTTAGAGGCAATTAGCCGAATTATCATTGCCGGAATTGTCATCGGATTGTCAACGCTTTGACATGCACATCAAGAGCGTAGACGGAATCGTTTTGCGCATAAATTAGGCAGCTTGAAGGCTGCCTTGGCAGCCACTGAATGTGGCACTCAGTGGTTGCACAATGTTACTGCTAACTACAGGGAAGATGATGTTAATGATGAGTATAAGGATGAGAAGAATAAACTCAAGTTGCACTTAATTAAGTGCAATAAGAAACTGAAATTAACCCCAAGTAAGATTCAAAGTTTTATCGCTTCATAGCGAACATGAAATGTTGATGATAGTGATGATGATGATGATGATGATGATAATGATGTTAAACATAATGTTAATGATGATAATGGAAAGTGCAACAAAGGAAAGGCAAACTTTATACTCCATGGTGGCTCATAATTCCGTTAACTAATTTGCCTCATTAGTTTTGAATGGTGTGACATGTCTGAGCAGAGAAACAGACAAAATTATAGATGAAAGACAAGCAAAGCAATGAAAAGGGAATGGGAATGGGAATGGGAAAGGGAAATAGGAGAAGTGACAGCTAAAAACCATTAGGAATAAGGACCTTGCCATACAATAATTGCGTTAATAATTGCTAATGGGCAATCATACGCATATTGTTGTTGTGCGTTTAACAACAAAATGTTGCTAGCATCAAATGTCTTAGCAACATGTTGCCACACATATCGCCTAACCAAAGCGAACGCATTGTCCAATTGGCAAACGCTCTGCCACGTTGTCGTACAGCCACTTCGTCGTTTTTCGTCTTCGTATCGATTCGGCTATTGCGGTTGAGCCTCTGCCTGTGGCACAACGTTCACTGGCAGCCAGTGTTCGTGCAGCACCGAGCCGCATCGGTGACAGACGCCTCCAGCCATTAGGCAAACGAAGCTCGACGATTTGAAAAGGAACGAAATTTATACGAATATTGCCCCAATGCAATGAATCAAATAGCTACATTAACTAAGGCAAGTGATCCCAACAATTTATGATTGAAATCCAATCTCTTTCTCCATCTACCTATCATTCTTTCCATCTTCTTTCTATGCTTATGCTTAAGTCATACATACTCTTATTTCAATGTTAACTGCAGTTTTCAATTACCAAATCCTTGGAAGTAGCTGCCAGAGAGCAAATGTTAGGCAGCTGTGTAAGCTTGGAGGAGCCTAGGGACAAAAAAAATTCCAAGTATTTCCGACAGTATCTATAGACGAATAAGAAGTAAAAGCAGAAGTAGTTAAACCAGGAGGAGCAGCAGCAGAAGCAATACAAACGGCCTTTTGCATTCCGCGCATTTCTCAACACGCAAAGGCAAAAGGAAGCAGCTTTACAAACAAAACAAAACAAAAAAAGGAATAAGAAAAAAAAAACATTAAAAGGATATTCAAGGAAACAAAAAAAGAAGTTCTCAAAAAATACAAAATGAGAAAATGTAAACCAAAAGAGTAACAGAAACAGCATTGAATGAAAGCAAACTCAAATGGAGTTTTACTTAACCTTTAACCGGTTGAAGCTGTGGCAACAATGTTAGAGGAAGCTCCTGAAAATGGAGTAGAAGGAAGAGGAAGAGGAAGAGCGGCTCAGCTGTAGCTGCTTTATAGCAGTGTTAACCTTTGGCCTGTGACTGCTACTCCAATTGCTTAAACACCACATACTTGCATAACTGTAAACCTATATGATTGCCTTGTATCAGTGCCCTTTGAAATTGATGCTGAAAAGGTAATATGTGTTAGTCGGTTTTGCAGGATTATCAAAGGGTAATGAAATAATAAAGAGCGTTTGCAAAAGCTATGTAGATATTTGTGTCCTTATAATAACTTTGTAATAAGATTTATATAGACTATTCCCAGAAGGACATATCCAAGTTTCAGTTTACTTCTTGGAAAATTTAGCTAAGAATGAGCAAACATTTCATCAGGAAAGGAAGCAATATATATGCAATTGAATTTGTGAGATACTTTCTATAAAATACATATATTCTTACTATCGATAACATCATTTATCGATAGCTATTATGATGTACTCTACTATAATACTTGCAGTTTATATGTAAACCAATTCTGAACAGCCTTTAAATAGATATACGTACATAGACTTTAAATAGATATATATATATAGATATCAGCGTATAAAGAGTTAAAAGGCAAACACTCACTGAATAAACGTAAAGTGAAGTAGAGAAAAATGAAAATGAAAGGGGTAACAAGAGACAGGGGAGACTGCCAGTAAACTGGAGGCCACTTTGGCAATTTAAACTGAAAGTAATTCCACTAAAATGTTTCAACAAATTCAAATACAAATTGCGTTGGCGCTGACAGGCAAAGTCAGTGGCAGGGCGGTAGTAGGAAACGAATAGAAAGGATAAAGGATAAAGATACGAATGTATAGATATGAGTGCGGTGTGTGACAGAACTATGAATGTAACCAAATATAAGTAGCATATAGCCGGAATGTGGCAGGTAACTGGGAACATAGGCAAATCTGTACTGGCATGTTGCCTCACCAAGTGGAAAAGCAAAAATTGTTTGCCTCATCGTCTGTGCAAGCAGACGAAAATTTGAAAGTGAAATCAAACAATGCGAAAAATAACTTCAAAAACAATGTCAAGTTTTTTCTTTAGCAATTTTTGTTTTTTCTTTCTTCTTTATTTTTTGGGGGGGGGATGAATCAGCAAAAGTATTGCACCAGGAGAAACCAGCAAAAAGTTTTTCATCTTGTTTACTTTTATTTGATTTTTGTTATTTTTTTCTCTTTTTTTTGTATTTATCTTTTTGATTTATTTACCTCTGTTTGTAATCCTTTCCGTAAGTTATTTTTAGCTTTGTTTGAAGATTTGTTCTTACTGTCAGCTAATATCTCTTCAATTTAATTTTATTTTAATTTATATAAAATTATTTCCTTTTAATTTTACATTTTTTATCTTTTTATTATAAATTATATACTTATTTTTAATTACTTAATTTTATATAAATATAATATATATTGTATTTAATTATTCTTTTATGACCTTTTTTGTAGAATTTTTAAATTGTATTTTTTACATTAAATTAATATTCATATTTCATATTATATCCTTTAATTTATTTTAATTCTTTTTGAATGGAATGGAAAAACCATTAATACTAGTTTCAGACACATTTTCTTTGTTTTTATAAGAAAATGTCTAATTTCTTATTAAATTATTTTTATTATACTTTTTGCTATTACGAAAATATTTATTGTTGGTATGCGAGCGAGTTCTCCCTGCTGCTCGGTTCAATGTTGTATAGAAGTCAGTGGTGAACCGCAAAGTTTTTATTTTTGGTTTCTTGTATTGTTGGTAGCTAATATTAAGAGCAGTATAAGAAATTCACAAAGAAAAAGGCTATATTACAAGGTTATAGTCAATAGAACTTCACTTAAGAAGAAATATATATATATTAATAATTGCATTCAATAATCAAAGGTAGATCTACCCATCATAAGATGTATCGACGACGTTTGGGGAGAATGCTTATTGTTAACTTCGTATCGTATTTATCGAATGTGTTCCTTTAACATCAATGTGTTCGTTAATTTGAACATTTATTATATTACAATTAATTGATAAATATTTTAAATTCTTTTAAAAAATGATTTGTGGCCCTGAAAAGGGCCTATTGGTATTAATTGCTTTGCTGGTGATTCTGCTTTAATTTACTTGGAGCTTTTGTGTACTTGGTGACTGCGTTGGTTCCCTCCCTCACTGACAGCGTCTTTGGCGAACTCACCAGGCAACAAAATTAATTTAAAAATTTCTTTTATTTATTTATTTTATTTGTACTTAATCACCCATAAGAGGCAATAATTAAGTACAACTAATAAGTATGCAAATTAATCAATGAAATTGTTTTATAAACAACTTTGATATCTGCATCTCCGCCATAAGAGCTTCAACGGAAAGGTAAATTATCCCTTGATGGGATTGCTACCAAGTCCTAATGCTGTAAATAATGGTAAGAGGAACAAAAATTAATCAAGGCTGTTAGCCAAGATTATAAAATCTTACGATTATGTGTATATATAAATATATACACATAAACAAAGGTATACCAAAGTAACCTTGAAATTTCATTGGAAATTTAGGTGCAATAACTACATATATTTGCTATAACTAATTGAGAATTATAGAAGGAAATTGCTTTCCCCTGTCGATATGCAATAGAAATTTGCGAATTACAAATTTGATTGATATCCTAGCAAGCGGAGGCTTTAAGTTTCTATTGTCTCTGTGGTGTAGGGCATAGGATCAACTCTTCTTATGTCTTTGGTCGCGAGTTCAAGTTGCAGTTGCAGATTATATTTAATATTTTTTTTGTTTATGTAATTAAATTGGGATTTTTAATCGTTTTAACAAAAAAGGAGATAGTTATTTGATTTGTTCAAAGCCAAGGGTAGGTAATCTGTAACAAGGAAGTTATTCAACATAAAGTATCGTGCTATTAAGCGCGGGGGAAAGGGTAAAAGGCGCGCGTAACAGCTTAAGGTGCTTGTCGAACTATATATATGTATGTCTATCTATGCTGGCAAAGGGGTATCGAAGTCGGGTATACTTGACAACATATTTTTTTACTTATTTTCAATTTTTTTTTTGTTAAGAATTAAATACTTACAATTATTTTATATATATTATTTTTGGTTAATTTATTTTTTTGCTATTATATTTTTATTTAATCATACTTAATTTAACTTTGTTTTATTTTAATTTTTTTTATTTTACTTTTATTATTCTTGTAGTTTTATTGCTATTTTCTTTTTAAATATATTTTATTAATATTAGTATTAAATTTATATTTATATTATTTCTATAATCTTATTTAATTTCTATATTTATATTTTAATATTTTTTATTTAATTTTATTTATATTATTATTTTATTTTAATTTTATTTTTTTGTAATTTTATTTATATTTTTTTTAATATATTTTATTTATATTAGTAATATAATTTTTTTTTTATATTTTTTCTTTAATTGAATATAAATATTTATTGTATTATTTATGTTTTAATATTAATCATTTTTTATTAGATTATAACACAAATTTTTTGTTTAGTGTAGAGTCGTTTTAAGTGTTTGTTTTGACTGAAGGAATAAACTCCTTGTGCTGGCATCAAATGATGTCGCTGTGTATATCTAAATATATATATGTATATATATATATTTATATATATATATATATATATATATATATAGATATGATCTGTAGATGCAACCGCAACAGTTGCGGTGACACTTTTGCCGCTTTGAAGCAGAAGGCCACTTGAGTCAAGGGCAACCCAGAGATGTTACCGGAGCCACAAAAGGGGAAACAGGCAACAGTTTGTAGCTGTAGTTGTAGTTGTAGCTGTAGTTGTATAAAGGTAAACGTTGATTCTATACTGCGTTTCATCGCACTGTCAACATTGATATACATTCATGGCTGGCAGCAGCATAAAAGGATATAAGGTTGGTAGATCCTTTTGCTGCTAGTTGGCAAAGCGCTTACGAGTCGACTTGTAGCTCGTCGAGGTTGTCCGCAAGTCAAAGTTAACTTAAGCAGCTGTCAAGTGACTTGAAAGTACTTGAGCGCATCCTTAAGCAGGATATCAACTGGCAAAAACGTTGAAAGGAGCAGCACACACATACACACACATACACGCATTGTATATGAATGTGCGTACTGTAAGTAAGCAGCGAATACAAAAGATTTCAAACGGGGCAAATCTCAGACAATGTCAAAGAATCAACCCACACACACACACACACTATACTGTATATGTCCACATTGTAGTCTCACCCACTAGCTACACCATTAACCTTCCTTTACCTACCCCACCCCTTTCGCCTCCCCCTCCCCCCCCCACTTCCGCACTCTATACTCTCCCACTGAACTGGTCGCGACCGCGTTGGCAGCACGTTGTGGCCTTTTATTAGATACGTGCTGTATCTCTGTTTACCAAGTTTGATGGTGTTAATGCCTTTTGTTCTTGTTGCTCTACAGTTGCCCTGATATACATCTATGTCAACCAGACACAGTGCCACTTACCACTTGCCACATGCTACATTCAACATGCCGCATAGTACTTGGTTATACGAAACTTCATGACTTGGAGCATCCCTTTAAAAGAGGCTTACAAAATGCAATGTATGTCCTTTGGGCGCTAGACTGTTGCATACAATGCTTGAAGCGAATCTTCAAGTATGGCAACATTACAACAACATCAACAACAACAACAATTTTGCCATTTAAAAATCACTTTAAGCCAGATTTGGCTTAGCCTTTTAAAATTGCAGTTAAAAATGAATTGTAATTAAAACTGAAATGTCTCAATTTAAACACAACATTTTACCGTTCGAAGCATTAACTAAAGTAGCAACAACAATATTAACAACAACAACAGCAACATCAGCAACAACAACAGCAACAACTACAGCAACATCAGCCACAACAGCAGCAACATAAGCCACGACAGCAGCAACTCTCGAAGCGCATAAAAATTTAACAAGTATTTGGTTTGGTTACAATTCGAGGTCACGCGAGGCAACAATGTACAGAGGCGTAGTTAAAGAGGGTTTTAAATAAGGCAACTATAGAATTAGAAAGAGAAAGCAATAGGCTTAAGACAAAGCATAAAGCGACAATAAGTAATAAGGCAAGAAAATTGTATATAGTAAAGGGTAAACAATTTAGTGTTAGGAAATTTAAAATTTTCGGAGTAATTCCTAACTATAAAAGCAAATTCGGAGCTAAGCAAATAGTTTATTCAAAACTAAATCAATAAAGTTTTGGTAAGAGAAAGATGAGTAAAATTAATGGCTATTAACTGTTTAGGCATTGGTAAAACTATACCCCCTTTGCCTAAAGAGGAGACTACGCCTGTGCATAGGCAAAGCAAGCGGAAGAATGATACAGAACTGGGTATACCACACGTCCCCGGGGGTTAGCTATTGGTGTAGGTTGCAGCGGGAGAAGCAGCAGCCGCAGCAACAGTAGCAACTGCAACAACCGGAAATGCGGAAAACTAATGGATAATGGAAAATGGCGTCGGGGTACTGTTAAATGTTAACTGTTAACTGTAAGCTAGTACCTGATAGCTGATGAAAGGTGGAGAAGCAGCTGATGAATGTTGCAAATCAAATGGGGTGAGCCACAATGAGAAATTTGCTACTGCTTTTAAGTATAAAAAATGATGGAAATGAGGGAGAGTGAGGGGGGGAAGGGGACATGTAAACGTCCATACAAAAAATGATGGTAAATGTCATGGTTATGTTAACATGAAATGGAAATCCAACGGAAGTGGCTCGTTAAAACTTTCTGCGGAGTTGCAATTAAAGCAAATTAATGTAAAATGTTTGGGGCTGGTTGCTGCCCGCAAGTGGTGCCACATGCAACGTGCATATACAGTTAGAGGAGTTACAGACTAAGCCAATGAAGCTGATGAAGCAAATGTTGATTTTAGACTAGACAAAAGTGCTGCCACACGCCTGCATGTTGCAGCAAATGCAGCAAGGTTGCAAAGTAGTGAAATGCATGCCGTATGATGTATCGTTTTGGTCAGCCAGCAAATATTGTATGTAAGTGGCATGTAGCAAGCTATGTTATAATACGAGGTGTAGACAAAAAATGGTCTGAATGATATTGCATCTCATAGTCAAAACTGGTTGCATGCCGCAAACACGCAGGCACCACACAGCAGTAAGCGTTGCAATTGAAATTTGAAGCACGTCAATAAGCAACAATGTCAACGAGTTGCTTTCAGGCAATGCGAATGGCAGTGTTGATGGAGGTAGAAATGGAAGTGGAAGTACTAGTAGACACATGCAACATTCTGAGGCTCGTATATGGCTGTGACTATGGCACATGGCACGTGGCACGCAGCAATAAACGTTTGTAGAGCATATACAAAACGGATATGTCGTGGGGCAATACTAGACTTACAGGCAGCGAAAGACAAAGATAGCGAACGGGAATAAGTGGTAGAGATAGGTGGCAAGTAAGGATAAGGTAGTAGGCATGCGGCATGGAGGAAGGGGGCATGTCTTGGGGTTTGGCTGTTGTCATTGTCTTTGGGCTCTATCGACTTAATTGCTATTCTAAACATGTTGCACTTCATTGTTGACACACGATACGAGTAAGAGTATAGAGGCGGCGTTGCCACGCCCAAACATCATATATACTAAAACACATACAAACACACACACACACATGCTTATATATATATATTACTTACATACAGAAATCTAGTCGCAACGCCTTGGCACGTTGCGGTAATTAAATTATGTGCAACTGCGGGTGGCAACACCAAAAGCCCACGTTGAACGCTTGCCTTGGCATTGGCTACAAAGTACAGAGTGTTGCTATTTCACGGGCTGCACATACCACAAGTCTCCAAGACATTGTGGCTAATTAAGTTTGTCTCTTGTGTGAGTGTGTGTGTGTGTGGGCCACATTGTACCACCAAATACAAGCACATTTCAGGGACGGCAAATGCCTTTAAGCCAAATTCTAAACGTTTTTAATTGCCACCAAATGTGAGTTCTTAAACGGCTTATAAAATGTGTTACCAAACATCTTCTCTAAATACACTTAGTATATACTAAATGGTATATAAAATATACTAACAGTAAGGGCTATGCTATATGGGTCTCGGCCTTAAACCTTAAAGCATAGCTCCAAAGTTGTTTCCGAGTCCTTGCAGAAAACCTGAAAGAAGTTACGTAGTTTACATCAAAATACATAATTTTAATTGTTTTCCTTCATTTATATTATTCATACCTTTAGGCAGCAAACAAATTCATACATCAAAATTGTCTTCCATGTTTACATTTTTTTTCGGAATATTTTCATACCGAATTGCGACTTGGGAAATTCATTTCTCTAGCTTATGCCTTAGGTTTACCTTACGTTATGTGCCTTTTAGCTTACGTTTTCATAACGTTATTTCATCTTACGTTGAACATTGCATTCTTAAGCTATAACCAGCTTGCTTACTTATCCTTGCTGTCTCTCCATTGTTATTTTAATTATCCTCCATTGTCACTTTAAGTCAAATGCTGCAAAAGTTCCTTGGAAGCCCTGGTTGAAGCTCTTAGATAAAGTAGAATCCTTTTGGAATGCAACTGAGAGCGACAGTACAAAACCAAAAGGACAAACTCTGCACAAGTAACTGAACATCCTGTTGAGTGTCCTGTGTATTGTCCTCGCCATCTCCCTTACTCCCGCTCTCTGTGTGTTGTTGCTGTTGCATTGTCCCTTATTGTGTACTGACTCATTGTTCGACTCTTTGGTCTTTGCTTTTGCCATTTTACTTAGCAAATTCAACAACAATTTCAAATACGACTACTTAATATTTATTTATTTGTCATTTGTTACACTCCAATGCAGACTGTAACCCACCACAACTCCTCCCTTCTGAGCATGGCATATCCTTTGGCTGCCAGGATATGTGTTTGCTATTGCATTTGTTGCAATCGCTTGCGTTTTTATCAAACGATCTGGTCTTAAGGATACACCTGGCCAATTTGCAGGTCCTTTTAATTAGTTTGTGCAAAGCACACACAAACACAAACACACACACACATACATATAGAGCTTTAACGTTTGTATAAATACCTAATAAATCGTAAATATTTGTGCCTTAAAACAAATAAGAAAACAAAAATAATTGAATAATGCTACAGTAATTGACTTACGTTTTATCCTTTGCTCTGTTTGTTTTACTCCTTTGTAGCTATACGTTATATACTTGTTATCTAAACATGTTCAGTTAATCTAATAATAATATTATATATTTTATATATTGATAGCTAAGAGTTTAACTACTTTGATCTGTCTCAATTTACATTTACATTTTACAAAAGTTAAAGAAATTTCATTGAAAATAATATGAAGTGTTTTATGAACCATTTCTAAAACTATAACATAACTTAAGTGTAAGTATAAATTATGACCTATAACTAGTAAGTGACGATTTTGTTAGGAATTAATTCAATAGCTTTCAAGGTTTAAGATTATTTGTAGTGGCCGAAATCCTTTCATTAGCAGCGCTCTCTATTGGCTGTTTGTTTTTGCCGAAGGCATTTCGTATAAGTTGTCCAGTTTTATTACACATTTTCAGATTACACACACACATACATACACACACATACACATATACAGAATATTGCAATATTGTTAAATATAATAAGAAAAATAACAATTTGTAAACAGTAAAATTGGAGCCTTATTCAAACGAACTTCGTATACACTTTCTTCGAGTTATATAGTAGAATTACTAAAGGATAACTTTAAAGCAACATAGAAAAAATGTTATGTAACATTTTTATACTATACTAAATATTATTATAATATAGCTATAGCAGACTTAATCATACAAATATATATTTAATATATTTTTTTTTAATTTTAAGTCAAGTGATTTGAATTTGTGGCGTTGCCTAACTTCGAGTAGAGTATTATGGGAAGATGCCCCAGAGCCCCATCAGAGTTGATGAGAATTTTACTAAGAATTTTTCATTTCCTTTAATAGAACATATGTGTCAAAAGGGAGAAGGAGTAGATGAAGCAATAGCAGAGGGAGTAGAAGTAGAAGATGGAATAGAAGTAAAAGGAAAAAAAGCTTCGTTATTTGTTTTTCCTTTTCTGAAGTTTCCCTTTCTATATCAGTTTGTCAAACTCGGACACAAACAGATACATATAAATGCCATTTAATATATATATATATATATTAATATATTTAGGCATATGTATATATGCTTGTATATCATTTATATAAATATTTTTAGTATATTGTTATAGCTGACAGCCAATGAACTGACAATTGTATACTGAATCCATTTCAAATGGCAGCCAAATTAACTTTTATTTGTATGAAACTTCATGCAAATTTAATGAATACTGTACTAAAGTTTAACTTGGCTAAAGTGAACAATATATAAATAGCTAAAGGCCTAATTTTATTTAAAAAAAAAAGAATTGATTTTTAAGGATGGGTTTTCCAAGCAAAATTAGCTGCAGCATTTGAAGAGTTGCAAGAGATTTTATGAATGCTCAGAAGCAGCGCGTTAAGAGGTAATAAGTTCGAGTTCCAGCCAGCATTTATTAAAGTCTGTGTATCTTTGGAAAGAAACCATAATTCAAAAATATAATAGTCAATCAAGTATATATATATATATATATATCTGAAGCATTTTATTTTGATCGTTTGATACAGCTGCCAGTAGCTACGATTTTGTACAGTCAACTTTAAAAAGACTTCCCCATTGCGAATATTTTTCTTTGCTTTGCCTTCTTCTCTTTTCTTCAAGTGCTGCCTTTGTTCAGCTTCTGATGTTTCGTGCCAGTTGGCTGTCATGTACAATAAATGAAATCAAAAAGGCAAAACCGATTACAAAACTTGTCAAAGTTGTTTTCCTGGTCGACAATCTACTGATAATTACTATCTAGGGATCAGTATCTATTGATACTGCTTCTTTTGCTTCGCCTTTTCCAATTTTCCCTTATTTCCTCTTTGAACATCCCCCAAATCTAACCAATATCTAACTGCTACCCATTGCATCTTGCTACGATTCCAACTTTGCAGCAACTTCAACTTTTCTCAAAATTTTTATTATTTTTCTAAAATTTTTAATATACTCTGCCAAAGGGCAACATGTTTTGGTTAAGTACATAAAATATATAAAATAAATAAAATAAATAATACAAATAATATAAATAATATTAATAATATAAATAATATAAATAATATAAATAATATAAATAATATAAATAATATAAATAATATTAATAATATAAATAATATAAATAATATAAATAATATAAATAATATAAATAATATAAATAATATAAATAATATAAATAATATAAATAAAATAAATATTATAAATAATATAAATAATATAAATAATATAAATAATATAAATAATATAAATAATATAAATAAAATAAATAATATAAATATTATAAATAATATAAATAATATAAATATTATAAATAATATAAATAATATAAATAATATAAATAATATAAATAATGTAAATAATATAAATAATGTAAATAATATAAATAAAATAAATAATATAAATAATATAAGTAAATAATATAAATAATATAAATAAAATTCATTAATAAATTGAATAAATTAAATAATTAAATAAATTAAATAATTAAATAATTTAAATAAGTAAAATAAATAATAAATAAATTATTAATGAAAGGTATTAATGTGTCGTGTTTTTCTTGATGGAAATAAATCAACTTTTATTTTTGGTTGTGTGTTTGGTCATGGGGATGGGTGTATGGAGAGTGTGTACGGATGTTGGTCCGGGGGAGGTGAAACGGGGCTTACTGAAGGGCATTGGCAATCAGCGAATCGAAATCGGATTGGCAAAACGTGTGTCAGCAAAAAGAAAAAAGCGCAGAAAGTGAGCGTTTTGAGAGGAAGTCAGAGTAACTTGCTGCAACTCGTTGTTGCTTGTCAAAAGTTGCAAGTTGTCAGTTGACACGCCCAAACGCCTACTACTACTGCCTTGCTTTTATCTGACAAGTTGTGTCCTATATTTATATGTGGGTTTTATATATTTTTTCGTTTTCTACTCGGTTGCAATTATTTAACTTTTCATAACTTATATAACTAATAATGCAATATAACGGCAAATATTTGTTGACAGCACACACAACACACACACGCAGAGAAACGCATAGATGAAGTGAGTGTGCCACATTTGACAACATTGTTGACTTGGCCAAAATTCGCAGTAATTTTCTTGTGCTGCAACTTGGAAATTACTTCATAACTGCCTCTAGATTTTTTATTTGTATTTTAAGCAAGAGTTGAGGCAATGTGAAAGCAAAATGGAGATTGCCACAGTTTGTTGCACTAACACAACGCAGCAGCACAATGCAAACTAATTAAATATGATAAATTTTAAGACAAGGCAACTTTTGCGGCAAGTGTCAGCAGCTGAGACACTGAATTTGCAACACTTTTGTTGCTACTGCTGCTGCTTCTCCCCTGCAACACTCGCCGCTTGTCAGCGGCTTATTAAGCTGATGTTGTCGTCGCTATTGCCTTTGCAGCTGCTTGCAACCCCCAGTTGCTATCCTAAATGAAATCTCTCTTAAGTCGCAAGATCCAAACAATATTTTATAGTGCCAACAGCGAGAGCTTTTAGCTTTTGTTCCATTGCAGCAGACTTACTGTTGCATAACTGCATATACTAAGAAGTCCTTTTCTTGCTAGGATAATATAATCCATTATAAGCAAATCAACACAACTTTAGCGAGAGTATCAACTTTGAATACAGCTCTAAATTAACTCGTTGATTTTATATGCTCCATGAGGCTGCGAGTTCTTTTCCTACTTCAAATTGCACTCTCGAGGGACACATTCAATTGTGATTTCAATTTGAGCTAAGGATACATCATTTTGATATGGTATTACGGGTTATTTAATCGTTAGTAACTCCATTAATTAACGAGAAGCAACATCGACACAAAGCTAAATTATCGATAAATAGAGAAGGTTTTAACTTTACCTAATAAATCCAAGAAAAGACTTTTTCAATTTCTGATATATAACGAGTACCTGAACTCGTCGTTAAAACAGAAAGGAAACATGTAGAATCTCTGATAGGCCCTAGGAATTTCTATTCGTTACTTAATTAAAAAGCAACGAATAAAGTCTATAATTGTCAGACTAAAATGTGAGTAAAATTTTTGATATGAAATCAGCATATCAACTTGTTACTAAGCCTAAGGGCAACGAGTTAAATCTATAACTAACAGCGAGTGTTTCAACTCGTTACTAATTCAGAAGGTTTATAAGTAAAAACTATAATATAAACCAATGAATTTAGTTCGTTATCAAATCAAGAAGAAACGAGTGTGATCTCTTAAAACTCAACTCACTACATAACCAAAACAGAAAACTAATAGAGCTGTGAAATTCAGCGAGATCTGTTACTCGTTACTAAATCAATGGATACATAAGTTGTATCTCATATAGGCAACGACTGCGACCAGCTCATCAAAGGGGAAAAGAGTTGTAAGCCTAATAAATCACAGGTAGGTTAATTCGTTACAAATTCCATATGATATTAGGTAGACTAATACACTAAAAATCAACAGCGAGTAGCATTGGCGGCTATTTTAATTTTAAGGAAATCAATGAAAGTTCAAATAAATTGAATGTTGGTTATAACACAACAGAAAGTGACGAGTAGCATAAAGACAAATGAATTTGTAGAGAAAGAACGAGCAGGTAAGAGGGTGGAGCAGACTATGAAATCTAAGCCAAAGGGAAATCAAAAAGTCGCGCACACAATTAGCAAAGTTAAGCAAAGGGCAAGGACAAGGACAGAAGCAAGCACAGTAGCAAGGACAAAGGCGAGCACAAGCACAAGTACAAGGACAAGTTGTAGACGTGTATGCAGGCAAAACCAGGATAAGGGTCACAGGTCAATGTCAGCTCACACAAATAGGCAAATGTTGTTGCTTGAGTGTGCGTGTTTGTTTGTGTTTTCAGCAACCGCAACAGTCTTTAACTGAAGACAATTTTAGGCCTAGTCAACTAGTCAACAGAATATCATCATGAGGCCAACACGCCCACCTCCCGATGTTAGCAACTCTTGTGTAACAGCAGTTTGGGAGCGAAGAAGTTTTTCCATTATGCTCTCGTAAGAGTTGCCTCGTTTGTTGCCATTGTTGCCACGCAGCAGGCAAAAAATATCCATTGTCCATGCTGAAACAAAAGCCACATGTTACACCAGACTTCCTAAGTGAGTTTGTGTTTGTGTGTATGTGTATGCTAGGGAAATGCGGGAATGTATTGTCATTATTAATGTCATAAGCAAGCAATAAAAATATATAAAATAAAGAGAGAAAAAACGCTGTAAACGCGACGCCTGTTGATTACCATGTGATCAACAACAGTCCTGTAAGTCACCAAAGAATCATTGAACTCCTGTACATTCCCATTTCTACTCCTACTCTACATCCCCACAATTTCTACCCTTGATATGAAACTTTCATATTTGTTAAGCTGAACAAGAATGAGAGTGAAAGGTAGAGAAAAAAGGAGAGAGAAGATTAAAGTAGTTTAAAGCCTTCAATAAATAAATAATTTATCCCATTACTCTCTTACGTCAAGCGCTATAAGTTGTAGATACCTCATTAAAAAGAGAAAAATGGAGAGAGAGAGAGAGAGAGAGAGAAAGAAAAGAAAAAGACATAGAGAATGAGAAAGATAGAGAGAGAGAAAGCAATGAAAAGTACGATTTAAATAGTTGAAGCTAAAATTTATTAAGCTCTTCCGGAAGAGTTTCCCTATTCTATTCCTAAGACCAACGCTGCCAGCGATTTCTAATAATGGAATGCTAAAGAGCTATAAGTTATAGATTCTTTATTAGGATAATATATATTTAGATTATATCAATGTTGCAATTTACTTATATATAATATATATACTTATATATATATAATTTATGGAAGAATTGTGTAAAGTTTCAAGGAGAACCCTAAAAAAGATTGCTTGAAAGTGCTCTGGCATAGGTTTATGCTGTTATTGTGACGTTTATTGTTACTGTTGCTGTTACTGTTATTACGCCTGTAACGTGTTCGTTGTGACTATTGTTGTTGTTGGTGCTGCTGTTGCCATTTTTGTTGCGGTTAACTTTAGGAGGGCAACGCGCGGGGTGTTTATTGTTGTTAGACTATTTTTGGCACGACTTGTTTGTTCGTGCGCCATTTGTCTTTGCAATTCCACTATAGTTTCCCAATACACGCACACACACACACATACACACCTCCACATTTACACAATACATACATGTTATATACGTAAAGGCACACGCTACTGCTATGTCTCCCATTCCCTCCCCTTATATACCTCTACAATCCTGCAGTCACTAAAAGAATGAAAATTTATTGTGCGCTTGAGAATTCATTGCGTTTCTTCATGTATCCCAATTGTATGCGTATGTGTATGTGTGTGTAAATGTGTTAGGGTGTGTATCTTAAGGTGTAGCGTGTTGTTTACTTATGCATGCAGACTTTAAAGTCGCATCCTTCACACCAGCCAAGGACCTTCTCGCGTGTCGAACGCCTTCTGCCTACACAAACAATTCATTTTTAATGCAAATATTTTCTTTTATTTTTACATTTTGGCTCCAAAATCATCTCAGTTGAAGCAATATGCCAGGTGGCTGACGTTGACGTTAACATCAACTGCTGACTGTGATGCTGACTGTGACGTTGACTTCGACTGCGACTGTGACGGTGACTGCGACGGCGACGGCGACGGCGACTGAGGCCCGATCAAAGGTTAAAATAAACTGGAGCACGTCATGTAAATGTTTACACATCATCACCAACATTCAGCTAAGCAAACATATCGACCTCATCGAGTAGGTTGCTACACACACACACACACACAGCCACACTCACATATATATATATATATATACACATCCGTATATATAGTGTGGAGGGCTGTGCGTGTTTGGGTAAGGCTACATTATTGACGCATATGTTGAACATAAATTCCACAGATTGATGTTGGAATTTTTTTATTAGCATTTCTATTTGCTCCTCCCACCCCTTTTCCCCTCAAGCCCACAGGCTGCCCTGCCTAGCCCCCTTGTCCTTGCCCTTATGCTTACACTTATGCCTGCTGTTCTGCTGCCCTATTTAAGGCCACGCCCACACGTGACAATGTGTGTTGTGGTGTCCTTTGTCTGCAATTTTCAACCAAAGGCATTTTTCAATTGTTTTTTTTTCTTTCGGCTTTTTCAACATAGATTTCGTTGTGTGTTTGTGTGTGTGTGTGTGTGTGTACGTGTTTTTTTTTTGTGGCAGAAAAATCAAATTGTGTTGTGCGTCTATCGATTAATTTTATGTTGATTACCTTGATTTGTTGTTGTTGTTGTTGTTGTTTTATCGCTTAAACTGCTTTAAGCTGAAACATTACCCACAGATTTACTGCCTCAATTCGATTGTTTTCTTCTCAGAGATTCAGCGACTGCTTAATCCCATTTACAAGTTCAATAAACCCTTATAAACCCTCAATCAGCATTTATCGCTTAACTTTAAGCGATATATATATATATTTATATATTATATAATATAATTCTATGTTCATTTTATGGACATCAAATGGATTCTTAGGCTTATTGTGAGAAAGTGCTTAAAATGGTAGAAAGTATACACCTTTACTTAAGGATAAATATAAATATAACCAAGAATAATGTTTATATAGAAGAAAACAAATAAATAAATTATATATTGTGTATAAAATAGCATAAGTTTCGATATAAAAATTGATATAATTACAGATATGTTTTCAATATACCGCATATGGGATAACTCATTTTTGTTGCTATATAAATGATAATAACAACAATCAATTTAAAATGGAGAATATAGGTTACTCTAGGATAGAATATAGAAAGGGATAGCTAAGATACGCAGTTGGACTCGGCTAGATTAACTTGCCTATGGTATCCCGATTAAGAATATATATACTTTAGCTAAAAACTTCCACCTGTTACATACATCTATTAGCTATCTCTTTCCTTGTTTAAAAGTAAAAGGATAACAAATTATAGTTTGACCAAAAAATAAACAATTTAAACTGCAACTGCAACTCGACTCGACACTCGACTTGCTACCGGCAAAATAGACTTAAAGATTCCGCTTGCTAGGCTCTCAATGAAATTTGTAATTCTCAAATTTCTATTGCATATCGACATGAGTAAGCATATTCTTTCATATAATTCTCAATCAGTTATAGCAAAAGTATATAGTTATGTCAAACAAATTTCCTCAGAAACTTCAAGGTTACTTTGGTTTACCTTTGTTTATGTATATATATATATATATTTATATATATACATAATCGTATCTCTTTTAATCATGGCTATTTGCCTTGGTCTATGTTTTTTTTACCATCAATTTGCGCAATAATGACTTCAAGGATTTATTTAGAGTCGATGCAGATTGCGTGTCAGCTTCTATTTCTGTTTTGATTTTTTCTGTTGTAATAATAAAACTATGGAATTTCAATTTCTTTTTGTCAAATGTAAAAAGAAAATATAAAAAGTAAATTAAGAAAATAAAATAAAATAAAAAGGAGAGAATTCAATAATGCACTAAGACCTTGGAACAGAAGGGAGCACACTGCTTGGCCGCGTACCAACAATAAATATTTAAGTATTATTTAGGTATATTTTCTAGCTACTGCTTCCACAATAAATAACAAATAATAAGGCTACAGTTTCGATTGTAACTGCTTATAAGTCTACAGGTCCTTCAATATTTGTCTTCTTTGGGCTTTAAGTTGCAGAATGGTTGAACGCGATATGATTTGGATGGATATGGAAGGGGGGAATGTTGTTGGCGATTCCCACAGCTTGAAACCGTAGGTCCAGATTGATTTTAGCACAAAGTTAAATATCAGGAACTTGTACTCTACTCCAGGCTAAAGGGATAGCGTATGTTGATAAGCCAATGAAATCTTTTGGCCCTCAGTTTTAATCGCCTTTTAGCATCTTTGACTTTAAAAAAAAGCTAAATGGCAGCTAATGAAAATGTACAAAATCTAAAAGTATGAAACAGGTACAAATAATTATCTAGTTCAATACAATAGTGTAACCTGTTGACTCATCTAGTTATTCTGATCAAGAATATATATATATATATATATATATATACGTCATAGGATGTCAAATGGTCACTTCTACTATTCATATATTTTTTCCTTATTTCTTTTAAAAAGGCAAAGGGATTTAAAATTTCAATTTAATTACAAAAACAAAATAAATATTATATATAATCTGCAACTGCAACTTGAACTCGCGACCAAAGACATAAGAAGAGTTGATGCAATGCCCTACACCACAGAGCCAAGACCCAAGTCTATAGCATAATAGACTTAAAGATTCCGCTTGCTAGGATCTCAATCAAATTTGTAATTCTCAAATTTCTATTGCATATCTACAAGAGAAAGCAATTTCCTCCAATAATTCTCAATTAGTTATAGCAAATATATGTAGTTATTTCACATAAATTTCCAATGAAATCTCAAGGTTACTTTGGTATACCTTTGTTTATGTGTATATATTTATATATACACATAATCGTAAGTTTTTATAATCTTGGCTAACAGCCTTGATTATTTGTTTTTCCTCTTACCATTTTTTCTTTGGTTCCATTATATTGAGTACCATCAAGGGTTAACTAATCTTTTGAAGTTCTCATGGCGGAGATACAGATATCAAAGTTGTTTATAAGACAATTTCATTGATTAATTTGCATACTTATTAGTTGTACTTAATTATTGCCTCTTATGGGTGATTAAGTACAAATTTTATTTATATATAAATACAAGAAATTTTTAAATTAATTTTGTTACCTGGTAAGTTCGCCAAAGACGCTGTCAGTGAGGGAGGGAACCAAGAATCAGCAGCAGCAAAGCAGAGTTGATACCAATAGGCCCTTTTCAGGGCCACAAATCAGTTCTTAAAAGAATTTAAAATATTTATCAATTAATTGTAATATAATAAATATATTCAAATTAATGAACACATCGATGTTAAAGGAAGAGAATCGATAACCTCGATACTATAATAACTATAAGCATTTTGCCCAAACATCGTCGATACATCGATGTATCGTGAAACCTCTAATGATGGGTAGATCTACCTTTGATTATTGAATGCAATTATTAATATATATATATATTTCTTCTTAAGTGAAGTTTAATTGACTATAAACTTGTAATATAGCTTTTTTCTTTGTGAATTTCTAATACTGCTCTTAATATTAGCTAGCAACAATACAAGAAACCAAAAATAAAAACTTTGCGGTTCACCACTGAGCTTTCATACAACATTGAACCGAGCAGCACGGAGAACTCGCTCGCATACCAACAATAAATATTTTCGTAATAACAAAAAGTATAAAAAATATAATTTAATAAGATAATAAACATTTTCTTATAAAAACAAAGAAAATGTGTCTGAAACTAGTATTAATGGTTTTTCCTTATGTTTCCCAATATATCTTCCAAAATATCTACTCATCCTGATCAAGAATATATATATATATGTATACACATAGAATCCCAAATGGTAACTTCTACTTTTCATATATTTTTTCCTAATTCCTTTTAAAAAGGCAAAGGGATTAAAAATTACAATTATTTACAAAATCAAAAAATTAATAATTATTATCTGCAACTGAAGCTCCAACTCGCGACCAAAGTCATAAGAAGAGTTGATACTATGCCCTACACCACAGAGGCAATACAAAGTTATAGACTCCGCTTGGCCGCGTACGAACAATCAGCGCTGCCAGGTTTGAAGCACGAAAATATGCTAGATGTGCAGTAAAAATATGCTAAAAATATGCTAAAAATGAAAATAATATGCTAAAATATATGCTAAGTCTAAATCATCAATAAAACATAAGAAAAACCTATTTTCATACATCAGATATCAGACACTTTCGCTATATACTTTTCGTTTTACCCAGAACGAGGCTAATTTAATTTTATCTTTTTGTAACTATTATTATTATTATGTATAAGCTAGATCTTAATGGTTAGCTGGCGCGCCCCATCGTGGTGAATTATTCGAGACAAAGAGGTCTTTGAGGACCTCGTATTCCTTGATAGCAATAATAAAAAAAATAAATAAAAATAAAATTATAGTTAATAACACGGCTCGACTTCAATTACAAGTGTTGGGAGTATTTGTCATATTTCTTTGAGAGGAAAGTGAAAATGAACGGAGTTAACAAATATTTTTTTATGTAAAAAATATTTTAAGTAGGCATGTCATATAGCTATTTCAAATTCTGCCAAGCATTCTCATCAGTGACTTGAAAACATTTTTATAACAAACTTTTTCGTACCTGTTGTCTGCTCGGGTTGATCCGTGGTCTTCCTGCTGACTAGGCACTGAGCTGTACAAGCTCGGGGACCAGTGATCACCAAGTGACTAACAAGTGAACAAGCTTATGATTAATAAAAATAAAAAGTTTTCATTTGAATTAATCATAGATAAATATCTGCCCTACTGTTGGTTTACAGCGGAAACAGTACGCCTTTGTTTCCTCTCCAGAAGTTTGCCCAGCCAATCCTAAAATTCGTTACTTTGGGTCGCAACATGTTTGTTTGCATAAAACTTTAGGCATTTTACATTAATAGCGGATGCTTTTCTATTATATTTTTTAAATATTGCAATACCGTCACTTGTTGCATTAGAGATCTCGATAGTAATTTATGCGATATAGTCAAAAATGCACAAATATCATTGTTGTCTGTACGTCTTTTACTTTTAACTTACAAAAAATTAAAGCTAGCTAAATGAAAACTGAAATATGCTGGAAAATGTGCTATAAGCTTGAGCCCAAATTTATAAGGTTTTCCAGTTTGAAATATGCTAAATCTAGCATATTATATGCTAAACTGGCAACACTGTCAACAATAAATATTTCAGTATTATTTAGGTATATTTTCTAGCTACTGCTTCCTCACTAAATAACAAATAATAAGCTAGAAATTTACATTTTATTTTATATAAACTGGTCTCTACTTATTGGCTCTCTTCTCTGAGGAGACTAACAATAATCTTTCAGATCTTATTTTATTAAGTTAATTAACAGTTTCGATTGTAACTGCTTATAAGTCTACAGGTCCTTCAATATTTGTCCTTGGGATGTAAGTTGCAGAATGGTTGAACGCGATATGATTTGGATGGATTGGGAGAGGGGGAATGTTGTTGGCGATTCCCACAGCTTCAAACTGTAGGTCCAGATTGATTTTAGCACAAAGTTAAATATCAGGAACTTGTACTCTACTCCAGGCTTAAGGGATAGTGTATGTTGATAAGCCAATGAAATCTTTTGGCTCTCAGTTTTAATCGCCTTTTAGCCCCTTTGACTTTAAAAAAAGCTAAATGGCAGCTAATGCAAATGTACAAAATCTAAAAGTATGAAACAGGTACAAATAATTATCTAGTTCAATACGTAGTGTAAGCTGGTGACTCATCTAGTTATTCTGATCAAGAATATATATATATATATATATACGTCATAGGATGTCAAATGGTCACTTCTACTTTTCATATATTTTTTCCTTATTATTAAGGGATTAAAAAGTGCCATTTAATTAGAAGAACAAAAAAAAATTAGTAAATCTAATCTGCAACTGCAACTTGAACTCGCGACCAAAGTCATAAGAAGAGTTGATCCTATGCCCTACACCACAGAGACAATAGAAACTTAAAGCCTCCGCTTGCTAGGATATCAATCAAATTTGTAATTCTCAAATTTCTATTGCATATCGACAGGGGAAAGCAATTTCCTCCTATAATTCTCAATTAGTTATAGCAAATATATGTAGTTATTTCACATAAATTTCCAATGAAATTTCAAGGTTACTTTGGTATACCTTTGTTTATGTGTATATATTTATATATACACATAATCGTAATTTTTTATAATCTTGGCTAACAGCCTTGATTATTTTCTTTTCATCTTACCATTTTATACACCATTAGGATTTGGTAGCAATCCCATCAAGGGTTAATTTACCTTCCCGTTGAAGCTCTTATGGCGGAGATGCAGAGTTGCAAAGTTGTTTATAAAACAATTTCATTGATTAATTTGCATACTTATTAGTTGTACTTAATTATTGCCTCTTATGGGTGATTAAGTACAAATAAAATAAATAAATAAAAGAAATTTTTAAATTAATTTTGTTGCCTGGTGAGTTCGCCAAAGACGCTGTCAGTGAGGGAACCAACGCAGTCACCAAGTACACAGGATCCAAGTAAATTTTAGCGGAATCACCAGCAAAGCAATTAATAGCAATAGGCCCTTTTCAGGGCCACAAATCATTTATTAAAAGAATTTAAAATACTTATCAATTTTAATATAATAAATGTTCAAATTAATGAACACATCGATGTTAAAGGAAGAGAACTACGATGCTATAATAACTATAAGCATTTTGCCTAAACATCGTCGATACATCGATGTATCGTGAAACCTCTAATGATGGGTAGGTCTACCTTTGATTATTGAATGCAACTATATATATCTTCTTAAATGAAATTCTATTGACTATAACCTTGTAATATAACCTTTTTAGCTCTTTTTCCTTTTTGCAAAACAGAAGCAAAGCGGAGCTATTGGAAATGTGCAAAATCCAAAAGTATGTAGCACAGAAATAATCATCGGAGACCCCATAAAGTATATATATTCTGAATCAGGACGACAAGACAAGTTGATCTAGCCCTGTCCGTCTGTCTGTCTGTCTGTCCGTCTGTATGAACGCCTGTTTCTCAGAGACTATAAGAACTAGAGCAACCAAACTTGAAATCTAGATTCGTTATGTTCGTAGGTTATACGAATTTGTTTTTGATTTTTGAATATTCTCCCTGATCGATGTTGTGAATCTGGGTAAGATTGATCTAAAAACTCGGAAGTTATACATCATCAAAAGTGGCGTTATTGGGCCCGGGGCTATTCCCCCCGGTATAGCCACGGGCCCAATAACGCCACAAAATAAGAGGTACAGCAACGAAATTTGGAATATAGATTTGCTATGTTCGTACGCTATACAAGTTTCGATTATGACATTTGCATCATATCAATGTGTCTGCTGGGGGAATGCTACTGGCGTTTCCCACAGCATTGCAGACCGTCGGTCCAGATTGATTTTTGCACAAAGTTATATAGCAGGAACTTGTTCTCCAGTCTAGGCTAAGAGAATACGGTATGTTGATAAGCCAGTGAAAGTTATTGGCCCTTAGTTTTAATCGCCTTTTAGCTGCTCTACCCTTAAAAAAAGGCTAAAAGGAGTTAATGGAAGTGCAAAATCTAAAAGTATGAAACAGGTAAAAATAATTATCTAATCCTATACTACAGTGTAACCTGTTGACTCATCTAGTCACCCCGATCAAGAATATATATATATAGATACACATATATATTCCACTCAAATGGTAACATCTACTTTTCATATATTTTTTCCTCATTCCTTTTAAAAATGCAAAGACTTTAAATAAGCAAATTAATTAAAAAAACAAAAATATTATTGAATACAATCCGCAACTGCAACTCGAACTCGCGATCTAAAACACAAGAAGAATTGATGCAATGCCCTACACCACAGAGACAATAGAAACTTAAAGCCTCCGCTTGCTAGGATATCAATCAAATTTGTAATTCTCAAATTCTATTGCATATCGACAGGGGAAAGCAATTTCCTCCTATAATTCTCAATTAGTTATAGCAAATATATGTAGTTATTGCACCTAAATTTCCAATGAAATTTCAAGGTTACTTTGGTATACCTTTGTTTATGTGTATATATTTATATATACACATAATCGTAAGTTTTTATAATCTTGGCTAACAGCCTTGATTAATTTTTGTTCCTCTTACCATTTTTTAAAGCATTAGGACTTGGTAGCAATCCCATCAAGGGATAATTTACCTTTCCGTTGAAGCTCTTATGGCGGAGATGCAGATATCAAAGTTGTTTATAAAACAATTTCATTGATTAATTTGCATACTTATTAGTTGTACTTAATTATGCGTCTTATGGGTGATTAAGTACAAATAAAATAAATAAATACAAGAAATTTTAAAATTAATTTTGTTGCCTGGTGAGTTCGCCAAAGACGCTGTCAGTGAGGGAGGGAACCAACGCAGTCACCAAGTACACAAAAGCTCCAAGTAAATTAAAGCAGAATCACCAGCCAAAAAGCAATTAATACCAATAGGCCCTTTTCAGGGCCACAAATCATTTTTTAAAAGAATTTAAAATATTTATCAATTAATTGTAATATAATAAATATTCAAATTAATGAACAAATCGATGGTTAAAGGAAGACAATCGATAAATACGATACGAAGTTAACAATTAGCATTTTGCATAAACATCGTCGATACATCGATGTATCGTAAAACGTCTCTCTTAATGAAGTTCTATTGACTATATATAATATAAGCTTGTTCTTTGTGAATTTCTAATACTGCTCTTAATATTAGCTAGCAACAATACAAGAAACCCAAAAAGCAGCAGGGAGCACTCGCCCGCATACCAACAATAAATAATTAAGTAATAAAGTTAAAAATAATAACAATAATTAAATGAAAAGTAAACAGTTTCTTTTAAAAACAAAGAAAATGTGTCTGAAAATATGAATATATATAAATAACAGATACCAAGCTAAAAATTTGCGTTTTATTTTATATCAACTGGTTTCTCCTTATTGGGTCTCTTCTCTGAAGAGACCAACAAAAACTTTTCAGATATTTACTTACTTAACTGGCAGTTTCGATTATAGCTGCTTATAAATCTACTGGTCATTAAGTTGGAGAATATTATATGATTTGGATAGATTGACTGATAAGTCTTAATGGATTAGTTGTGAACGAACCACGGCGGCCCAAGGATTGTGCTTAAGTTTTTGAATTATTTTCAATTAAATTTCTTTGAATTCCACTCGGCTCAACAAGTCATCCGGATATATAGTTTTACACTAATCTATTGCTACTTTTCTCAAGGACAAAGTGAAACCAATTGGGGTCTTAGGCATACAATTTTGAACCCCCCTCCCTCAAAGGAATTTCCTTTTCTATCATGAGGCAAAATTGTTGCTAGCAAAGTCAATACAAAAGACATACACAGCATAAACAATTACACACCAACACATAAACTCATATGTATATGTATATATATATATATATATATATATATTGTAGTGCTATGTGGTAGTATTTTGATCCTCACAGGATGCCATGTCATGTTTTCATTATGCTCATGTGTCTAAACAATTATCCTGCAGGCATAATTATGTCTGACGTTTATAAGCTTTGACACTTTCGGTCTTCGCTAACATGTCTAACATGTATACACACACATATACATAAACACATGTTCGCACACATATAGAAGTAATAACTGAAACAGCAGCAATTGGTGGCAAGTTTCTGTCAGAGATTGTGGCATAGCTTTAAAATGTTTGTTCAAATGATGACTATAACTAATTATACCTTCTGTTTGTGTGTGTGTGCGAATGCGAGTGTGTGTGTGTGTAAATAGTCTACTAGTCTAGTATAACCCCTACAAACAACACCTAACCCAAACGAAATCCCTCCCCTTCTGCTAGAAGCCTGCCTTTTCAGGCATTTGCTTGAAAAATTACGGCGCCTGAACGAAACTTATTTTGGCGTAAAATTGAAAAATTCTTTGTGTTGTATAAGGAATTAAGAGTAAGTTTATTTTTTCCTTCTTCTTCTTCTTTTACTTTTCCTACTTCTTCTTTTTCCTGCTGTGTGTATGTGTGTTGTTCCCACAATATTTTATTTTATTATGAAAGAAACAAAAGTTTCATTTGTATGTACCGCTTTTCGTTTAGAGCAACCATCAATCATTTGCCGTGTTGTGCGACGTCTTAAAGGACGTACAGCGACAAGGACAAACAAAAATAAAAGAGGGAAACCTAATGCAAACACAACAAGCAAAGATAAAGAGAGAAAGAGAGAGAGAGAGAGAGAGCGAGTGACAGAGTGAAAGAGAAAAACAAGGCAGGGACAGTTACAGCAAAAAATATTTCATTTTCACACACTAAATAAATTGCATGCCTCAACTCCAACTGAACAGAACTGAACCGAACTGAACTGAACTGTAGTAAAGTGTCCCTGCCACTTGGCAGTTGCCACTTGCTACTTGCCACGTCCTGCTAGCTGCGTACACTATGTCCTGTGTGTGTCCTGTCTCTTAGTGCAATGTCAGACGTCACATTCCTAGATCCTTCTATTTTTGCTTCTGCTTCTGCACTAGCTGGCATATAATATGCTTTCAGCTTGCCTTTCATATTATCATCCTGGTTGAAGGAATCCTGGCAGCAGTATTCATCCTTGTCAGATGGTTTCATCCTTGTCGGATGGTTTCATCCTATGTACCCTACACATTATACAGTTACCTTTTTGCTTGACTCACATTGAATATAATTAAGGTTTAAATGTCCTTTATAATTTACTATGACAGTATTTACCAACCTTTAGCTTAGATTTAGTTGTTATCGAATATCGATAACATATTTATATGTCAACAATAGGCTATCAACCATTCAGTTAAACTTGGACAAATGACAAAAGATTAATATTTCTTAAGAGATCTAAAATTTATACAAAGTAAATAGTTATTTGTAGCAGTTATCAATAAATATAGCTGCATAAAAAAATTATATGGCTAAAGTTGGTTTTTTACCATTATTCTTACTTGATTTAAATTATTTGCAACTAGCTTTTAATTTGGACAAGTCCTAAAAGCTGTTATCGATAATTTCGATCACATATTGGCTGGCATAAGACCGACTACCAATCGATCAGCTACTCTGCGGCTGAGCCTGACATAATGCTGAACATAAATTTTTATTTACTAAGCATTTATTTAACCAAACCTAATAGTTATCGATAACTGTTATCGGTAATTTCGATCACATATTGGCTGGCATAAGACCGACTACCAATCGATCAGTTACTCTGAGGCTGAACCTGACATAATGCTAAACAGAAATTTTTATGAACTAAACATTAATTTAACAAAACCCAATAGTTATCGATATGTTTTTAATGCTGATGTTGATGCAATATAAGTTGTTAAACAGTTATCGATAACTGTGGCTAATGGACGAAAATTACTTACATACAATAAACATTAATGCTAAGCAAGATAAGCTACAGCTTACGATAAGAAGTATATAAAATTTGATAACATTTTATCGATAACTCTTTAAGTGTGCCCCTCTCTATCCTCTATCGATATCCGTTGCATATTGTATAATTGAAATATAAAACAAGCTTTAGGCTATGGATATGTATTCCTCTGTTGATAAATGACGTAAGCCTATGCCACTTGTTAACAAGCAATCGATAACAATATTCATTGATTTCCATCAAATAAGTTTCACTCTGACCTCACCTCTGACCTCTGACCTTTAAAATAATTGCATAATTGAAAACTTGCCGAGCTGCTGCGAGCCTTTTTTTTAGCAATTTATCATGCAAGCTAATAGCAAGAGTTTCCCTTCTCCACCCATTTGCACTATGTTTACACTGCCAATGCGCCACGCCTACAGCCTACACAGCTAACCGTATATATTACATATATATATATGTATAGTATATATATATATATAAAGTGGTAATATGCGCAGCTCGACATTTGAGTCATGTAACTTAAATTTATAGAGGCACATTAAACTTTTAAATGATAAATTACTGAATATAATTTACGTTGCCAGCCCCTTGGCCCTGCCACTGCCACACCCCCCTTTCAACATGCAACACTAGTTTACCCCTGTGAAGTGTCAGTTAAGGTGGGGAAGCAGCTTGAGGGAAGAAGAGATTGGTTGCTGCTAGCAGGCAAGTTAATAACTCTTTCGCTGCTGCCTTAAGGGTTTGCGACTCATGCCAAGTGTATGTGTGTGTGTGTGTGTGTGTGTTGTTGTTGTGCTCGTCTTAGCTGTTTAATATGCACGCAATGTCGGCGTAAATGTTTGTTGATTGTTGTATGTCCTTAGTCCTTTTTAGTGGCTTTCGATGCCAACACAACTCACGATTGACGACTGACGACTGACGACTGACGAATGTGTCTCGTTCGGCGATGGCAGTAAATGTTGCTGCTTAGCTGCAGCACAGTATGGGGGCCGTGCTAGTGGGCGGCAGCCTTTAGTAGGCGTAACCGGTGCTAACACTTCATATACTACAAGCTTATCGACAAGCAGCTGGAGGCAATTTCCATTGACAAGGCAATGGAATTCCTTTGGCATTATTATTATTATTTCTAATTAATTATTATGTCTCTACTCCTCCACCACTCTTTGATCCTTGCTCTAGCTATGTTTATATACTAAAATTAATAATTTTAAATTTCTAAATTAATTCCGTATAATTTTTATAGCAAATCTGATAAAAAATTTGGTAATTTCTACACAAATTTTCTTCGAAGTTTTTTCCATATAAATTGCTACTTTATTTTATAGGGTATCTTTTAGTCTTGCATCAAGGTTAGAAAAATAATAATTATAATAAATAATAAATAAAAAGTTTTTATTTCCTTTTTTTATTTTTGTTTTGTGCTTTTGCCACTTTATGTCCCTTTTGTTGTTTTTCGCATTTTCATTTTCAATTACAAATGACACAAGTGCCTCACGCTCCAATTTCTTCGTTCTCCTCCGCCACCTCCTCCTCCCACTCATCTTCATTTTCATCCTCATTCGCATACGCATTAACATTCAGGCTTAAGTATGTGTGTATGCACACATGTTGACATGTTTATATATATATGACACTGTGTGTGTTTGGTTGTGTTGGTTGGTTGGTTGACTTTAATAACAACGAGCACCGCAAATTTGTTCTTCTAAAGAGTCCCCACAGCAACAACAACAACAACAACAATCATTTAACACGTTTTCAACTTTTACCGTTCACTTTAATTATTTTGTTTCGCAGTTTCCGTTATTTTATGCTCATTTCTATGTTTCCACTCTTCTTACATTTACATATTTCCAGCGGCCATCGACTGGCTTTCCACTGTCTTCTCATCTTGTTTCTACCTTCTTCTTATTTGCCTTTTGTCACATTCTTCTCGTTCTTTTCACAATTCCATCTTTTCATTATCCTCTTATCTCTATCTTTCTAATGTCTTCTTAACACTTTTCCATTTCCTTCTTATGTGCATGCTTTGGCTCTCTCTTCATGTTTTTTTTTTTTGTGTTCTCTTCTGTCTCTCGCTTATTTCATTCTATCCACACTTGCTTCTTTTTTTCAATTCTCTTAGCTTCATTTTCTTTCCATATTCTAATGTCTCTTTCCTTTGGTTTCTTCTTTTCTTTTTCGCTTTGTTAGCTTCAACCAATTGTTACTTTTCATATCTTTTTCTTTCCATTATTTCATTCAACTTTCTTTGTGTTTTTTTTGTTCACTTATTTGGATATTTTCTTTAGAGTACTATCTTTTTTTCGGTTATTTTTCCTTTATCATCTGCTTCTGTGCTTTGGCCTACGTCTGGTTTTTTTCTCTTTTGCCACCTCCTTTTCGTAGTTTTAGTCTATTGTTATTTCTCGTTCTCCTCTCTTAAATTCATCATTCGATATTTGCTAATCGATATACTGGATAAATGTTATGGCACACCCACTTTATGATAAAATGGGCGTTGGTTAAGTAACTATTTTACGATATTTTTGCGATAAGCGAAGCAAAAAAGGGAAAAAAGGGAACACTGCACTAAAGCTGCGACCACAACCCAAAAGTCGATTATAGCAAACTTGTAATAAAATTTTTGTTAGCCAAAACCAAATGGAACGCGGAAAATATGGACAAGAATATTGCACAACTAGGAAATGGGAATGGTAAGGGTTGTGGGAAAGGATAGGCAGATGGCAGGGAAGTGCTAGATACCCAGGCAGCTGCAGCAAAGGAAAATTCGTTGCAAAGTGAAAAAATACAACTACAAAAAACATTTTTGTGCTGTGGTCGCCAAATAACTTCAAGGGGGGGCGATGCAGCATATAGGGAAGAGAGTAGGAACTAAGGGAAATGCAACTGAAAACTATGAAAGAAGCGACCACAATTTGGTGGTTGAACGGGTTGACAGTGGTTTCAAAGGGGCATAGGAAAAGTGGAAGTCGCGAAAATTGTGTTTATTTTAAAGGCAAAATAGTAGAAAACTTTCTAGGGAGAAACTTCAAGCAAATAGGGAGAAACTCAAAGTAATAGGAATAAGGGTAAAGGGATGTAAAGAGTGAGTGTTGTGGACCATAGATAAGATGGCGTTTAAACATAAAATTTTATTAAGTTTTCCATTTCAGTGGTTTCGGTGGTCAGTTGAGTTCAGTTGACTTGACTTGAGTTGAGTTGAGTTGGATTGGATTGGGTATGGGTCCGAGTTTGGGTTTGGGGTTGAGTCAACGAATCATATTTAGGCAGATTGAATAACACGAAAGCAACTTAAGATAAAGCAAAATAAACCACCTGAAGAAATGCTGAGCTTCTAACGAACTATATAGCACACTCAGCCAATTCACTTAACGACTTGATTAACCAGTCAAGGCAAACATACAGCCAGGCTGCTGCTGCTTCATCATTACCATCAACAACAACAACAACATTATCATCAAGAACAACAACGGCAGTCACACAAAGACGCACATACACACACACAAACAGGTATAATTTTCAATTTGATTTCAATTCGCCGACGCTTTGTCAAGTCTCTCTATGTGCACTCACTCCTCAGTCAATTGAATCCCACACAGTGGCCACACCTCCTCCATCAGCTAGTTGGTAGTATACCACACGCCGTATATCATTATAATCATGTCGTAGAATGGGTTTCATCATTGAGTTCCGTCATTGTCATTGTCATCATACTCGGCAAGGATGCCGACCGGCATCATCGTTGACATAGAAATACAGGAACAGAAATCCGGCGTACGTGATTTTAAGTCTTAATGCCAAATATATATATATATATATATATATATATATATATATATATATATATATATATATATTCCTTTATTCTTTTTCCTTCCCCTTCCAGCGGTTTTTTAAGTTGACAACCCCTGACAATTTGGCACCCGCTTGCAATCACATAGTCAACTTTTGGCTTTCTTCTACAATTTCCTCAACTTGTATATAGCCGGATATACCCTGTAGCTGGAGGGTAACTAAAGCATTCAAAGCAAAAACATAACTATACATTAAGAGAGATAGGGAGAAACGGATCTGCTCTTTGAAGTCTTTGCTAACAAATATTTTTGTAGTTCTCTTAATAATCATTATATTTAACATATTTATAGGGTATCTTTAAGTTAATATTGCATTTTGGTTCAATCATCTTGGCAAATGGCATAAGCCCAGTGACTACTTCAATCCCCGCTTATTGGCCTTCCTTTCAGTATTCACAGTTGACACCGAGAACTCTGAATGAGTCAAGGAGCTCCTCCAAAATGCCCCAATCTTATGCTTTCTCTCTTCTCTCTCTCTCTCTCTCTCTCTCGCTCTCTCTCTGTCTCCTGTTTCCCCTTTCCTTATACTTTTACTCATTCTTAGCCTCATTCTTACTCATTCTTAGTCCTGGCTTATCGTGCAAAGTTTTTAAGTTTCGTGTCGTGTTTGGCATACGTAATATAACATTTTGGCGTGACTTCCCCTTTAACAGAGGCTTTTCCTTTCCTTCCTTTTCTATTTGCAGATTTTTCGAATTTCAATTTTACTCTTTCTTTTTTTCTATTTTTTTTCCGTATCCTTTTACTTATTTTATTTTATTTTTTTCTGTGCACTGCTTCTTTATGTCCTTCAGCATTAAGTTAAAGCCGTAACTCTTGCATTAATCATTCAATGGAGACGTTCGTATTGTTTCTTTTTCGCTCTTCTTTCTTTTCTTTTCACTCCTTTTCTTTTGTTTTCTTTTGCTGCTATGAGTATTTTATTATCCCAAGGATATTCTCTTAAATCCCATGAACTGTGAAAGTATAATTACTGTAAAGTTAACTTAAGTTGCTTTATAAAAGGATTACAAAGAATATTACATGACTTTCAGATAGTTCAACTTGTTGACTGAATATGTTTAAGCTTGTTATATTTACGAGTATAAATTAAGGATGTAAAGTTGAAACGAAATAGTTCAGTGTTGCTTCACGTATACCCCCTTGAATTAATCCTTAAGGGTTCTTAAGTAACTGCTCAATATTCTCTTGGAAAAGTTAAACAGTTTCATAGAATTCATTTTCCTGAAATAAAGTTCTTCGAGCAGTTCTATGTGTACCTCTTTAAGATATTGTTTGTGTAACGTTTCTTGTAAAGATCTACAAAAAAACTCTTAACATGACACCTAAAAAAGTTTTTTAAAACGTGAAATTTTTGCTTAAACGTTTTACAATTCACGCATAGCTCCTCAGAAACATATTAAATAAGTTCAACACTCACTTAAACAGTTTCTACAAAGCTTCTTAAAAGCTAGGAGGAAGCGCCTTAAAAGCATCTTAAAAGCACTGTGAAAGTACCTCAAAAGCACACAGTAAATTCTTTCTTTTTAAATTCAGTATAAAATTTAAAATGTATTGGATGAATTGCAGAATTCAAGATATAGTAAAAAAAAATAATTACAATTTAAAAAAGCAAAAAAATTAGTAAATTTGATCTGCAACTGCAACTCGAACTCGCGACCAAAGTCAAACTAAGAATCAATACAATGCCGTACACCACAGAGACAATAGAAACTTAAAGCCTCCGCTTGCTAGGATATCAATCAAATTTGTAATTCTCAAATTTCTATTGTATATCGACAGGGGAAAGAAATTTCCTCCTATAATTCTCAATTAGTTATAGCAAATATATGTAGTTATTGCACCTAAATTTCCAATGAAATCTCAAGGTTACTTTGGTATACCTTTGTTTATGTGTATATATTTATATATACACATAATCGTAAGTTTTTATAATCTTGGCTAACAGCCTTGATTAATTTTTGTTCCTCTTACCATTTTTTAAAGCATTAGGACTTGGTAGCAATCCCATCAAGGGATAATTTACCTTTCCGTTGAAGCTCTTATGGCGGAGATGCAGATATCAAAGTTGTTTATAAAACAATTTCATTGATTAATTTGCATACTTATTAGTTGTACTTAATTATTGCCTCTTATGGGTGATTAAGTACAAATAAAATAAATAAATAAAAGAAATTTTTAAATTAATTTTGTTGCCTGGTGAGTTCGCCAAAGACGCTGTCAGTGAGGGAACCAACGCAGTCACCAAGTACACAGGATCCAAGTAAATTTTAGCGGAATCACCAGCAAAGCAATTAATAGCAATAGGCCCTTTTCAGGGCCACAAATCATTTCTAAAAAGTATTTAAAATATTTACATATTAATTGTAATAAGTGTTCAAATTAACGAACACATCGATGTTAAAGGAAGAGAATCGATAACTACGATGCTTTAATAACTATAAGCATTTTGCCTAAGCATCGTCGATACATCGATGTATCGTGAAACCTCTAATGATGGGTAGGTCTACCTTTGATTATTGAATGCAACTATATATATCTTCTTAAATAAAATTCTATTGACTATAACCTTGTAATATAACCTTTTTAGCTCTTTTTCCTTTTTGCAAAACAGAAGCAAAGCGGAGCTATTGGAAATGTGCAAAATCCAAAAGTATGTAGCACAGAAATAATCATCGGAGACCCCATAAAGTATATATATTCTGAATCAGGACGACAAGACAAGTTGATCTAGCCCTGTCCGTCTGTCTGTCTGTCTGTCCGTCTGTATGAACGCCTGTTTCTCAGAGACTATAAGAACTAGAGCAACCAAACTTGAAATCTAGATTCGTTATGTTCGTAGGTTATACGAATTTGTTTTTGATTTTTGAATATTCTCCCTGATCGATGTTGTGAATCTGGGTAAGATTGATCTAAAAACTCGGAAGTTATACATCATCAAAAGTGGCGTTATTGGGCCCGGGGCTATTCCCCCCGGTATAGCCACGGGCCCAATAACGCCACAAAATAAGAGGTACAGCAACGAAATTTGGAATATAGATTTGCTATGTTCGTACGCTATACAAGTTTCGATTATGACATTTGCATCATATCAATGTGTCTGCTGGGGGAATGCTACTGGCGTTTCCCACAGCATTGCAGACCGTCGGTCCAGATTGATTTTTGCACAAAGTTATATAGCAGGAACTTGTTCTCCAGTCTAGGCTAAGAGAATACGGTATGTTGATAAGCCAGTGAAAGTTATTGGCCCTTAGTTTTAATCGCCTTTTAGCTGCTCTACCCTTAAAAAAAGGCTAAAAGGAGTTAATGGAAGTGCAAAATCTAAAAGTATGAAACAGGTAAAAATAATTATCTAATCCTATACTACAGTGTAACCTGTTGACTCATCTAGTCACCCCGATCAAGAATATATATATATAGATACACATATATATTCCACTCAAATGGTAACATCTACTTTTCATATATTTTTTCCTCATTCCTTTTAAAAATGCAAAGACTTTAAATAAGCAAATTAATTAAAAAAACAAAAATATTATTGAATACAATCCGCAACTGCAACTCGAACTCGCGATCTAAAACACAAGAAGAATTGATGCAATGCCCTACACCACAGAGACAATAGAAACTTAAAGCCTCCGCTTGCTAGGATATCAATCAAATTTGTAATTCTCAAATTCTATTGCATATCGACAGGGGAAAGCAATTTCCTCCTATAATTCTCAATTAGTTATAGCAAATATATGTAGTTATTGCACCTAAATTTCCAATGAAATTTCAAGGTTACTTTGGTATACCTTTGTTTATGTGTATATATTTATATATACACATAATCGTAAGTTTTTATAATCTTGGCTAACAGCCTTGATTAATTTTTGTTCCTCTTACCATTTTTTAAAGCATTAGGACTTGGTAGCAATCCCATCAAGGGATAATTTACCTTTCCGTTGAAGCTCTTATGGCGGAGATGCAGAGTTGCAAAGTTGTTTATAAAACAATTTCATTGATTAATTTGCATACTTATTAGTTGTACTTAATTATTGCCTCTTATGGGTGATTAAGTACAAATAAAATAAATAAATAAAAGAAATTTTTAAATTAATTTTGTTGCCTGGTGAGTTCGCCAAAGACGCTGTCAGTGAGGGAACCAACGCAGTCACCAAGTACACAGGATCCAAGTAAATTTTAGCGGAATCACCAGCAAAGCAATTAATAGCAATAGGCCCTTTTCAGGGCCACAAATCATTTCTAAAAAGTATTTTAAAATATTTACATATTAATTGTAATAAATGTTAAAATTAACGAACATATCGATGTCAAAGGAAGAGAATCGATAACTACGATGCTATAATAACTATAAGCACTTTGCCTACACATCGTCGATACATCGATGTATCGTGAAACCTCTCTCTAAATTAAATTCTATTGACTATATATAATACAGTATATATCGGTTATAAGGTGTACAGTTTATAAGCAAATATTGGTTAAAAGCAAAATAATGTTATTTTTAAACATTAAATAACTATTTAGCCTCATAAAAATTTAGCCTCAAGAAAGCAAAAAATTAATTGTATATAAGAAAATATTGTGTATAAACAAATAAAAATTCGTTGATTTGGAATCAGTTCATATACATCTTATCGGTTTTAAAAAAATTATAAGCTGTAGGACAGTAATGTTAAAATTTTTTATGTCATTTTATATTTAATATTAATATTATTATAGCTGACGAACACCATAAAATATAAATTTAAATAAACTTCTAAACCTATGAATTATTTTATAATAATCATTTATATACAACGTTTTTGCATATCACTCATAATTAATTGCTTAAAAGGAAATATCGAATATAAGCAAAAAATTTTCTGCATTATAGGTTTTGCTTATAACCGGTATATACTGTATAAACTTTTTCTTATACTCCTCTTAATATTAGCTAGCAACAATACAACAAACCAAAAAAAGCAGCTGGGAGCACTTGCCCGCATACCAACAATAAATATTTAAGTAATACAGTAAAAAACAAATAAGAAATCTGTAATCGAGTGTACCCAACTACGAGAGCCCCTTTGCCTACATATACATACATACACACAGTTCAGCACGTACTTGGACATTGCGTGCGCCTTTTAGACCCCCTCGCTCTATAGCGCGATACTTAATGTTCTATAACTTCCGTGTTTATTGTTCAATCTTGCTGAAATTCTCAACGTACATTAGGAAGGGTCTATTTAATATGAAAAGAAATACAATCGGTTAAAAATTGTGCTAAATAATCGTTTTTTTTTTCGAATTCCGGGATTCAGGGGAGGAAATTCAAAAATCTAAAATAGACTTGTGTAGTGTACAAAAATAACAAATTTAGGTTAAAAATTTGGTTGTTGTTAGTTGAGCCATTTAGTGTCTGCTTTAGTTGTTTTCAAAGAGCACATAGCCACTAAAATAACCATTTCAGCCACTTTTGTAACTAAGGTGTGGAGAGCAAAGGTCCACAATTCACATACATTTCCACTTAGACATATTCTACTTGCTTAGGCTTAGCTATTCCCCATAAAACTTTCAGCGCCACTTGAAATCAGCTATTTCCCATTTTCAAAACCTGGCAGCACTGGTTGTTGATGTAGCTATTATAGTCTCTGAGAAGCAGACGGACAGACGGACATGGGGCTAGATCTACTCGTCTCTTGTCGTCCTGATTCAGAATATACATACTTTATGAGGTCTTCGTGGATTATTTTATGTGTGACATACTGTTCGATTCATTCTATACATTTTTTGCCACCCTCCCTTCAATCCATTTATTCATTTTTAGCCCCTTTGCCTTTTTTGTAAAAAAAGAGCAAAGCGGAGCTATTGGAAATATGCAAAATCCAAAAGTATGTAACACATAGAAATAATCATCGGAGACCCCATAAAGTATATATATTCTGAATCAGGACGACAAGACGAGTTGATCTAGCCCTGTCCGTCTGTCTGTCCGTCCGTCCGTCCGTCCGTCCGTCCGTCCGTCCGTCCGTCCGTCCGTCCGTATGAACGCCTGTTTCTCAGAGACTATAAGAGCTAGAGCAACCAAACTTGAAATCTAGATTCGTTATGTTCGTACGCTGTACAAGTTTGTTTTTGATTTTTCAATTTCCTCCCCTGACCCCCGCAAATCGAAAAAAACGATTATTAAGCACAATTTTCAACCGATCAAATTTATTTTTGGTACACATCATTATTAGACCATTCTTGATCGATGTTGTGAATCTGGGTAAGATTGATCAAAAATCTCGGAAGTTATAGATCAGCAAAAGTGGCGTTTTGGGCCCCGGGGGGGTATAGTAGTGCGCGCAAAATAAGAGCTAGAGCAACGAAATTTGGAACGTATATTTGTTATGTTTGTACGCTATACGAGTTTGTTTTAGATTTTTCAATTTCCTTCCCTGACCCCCGCAATTTGAAAAAATCGATTTTCAGATACAATTTTTAACCGATCAAATTTCTTTTACGCACACATATTAAGTTGACCATTCTCCATATACGTTGTGAATTTCGTTAGATTTGAACAATAAACACGGAAGTTATACAACATTAAGTACCGCGATATAGAGCGTGGGGGGTTAAAAGGTGCGCGCAATGGCTAAGTACGTGCAGAACTGTGTGTATGTATGAGTATGTGTGTGTATGGCTGTATATGTAGGCAAAGGGGCTCTCGTAGTCGGGTACACTCGACTACAGACTTGTTACTTGTTTTTACTCTGCAAAGAAGTTTTTCACTTTTTCCTAAGTGCCAAACTCAGTCAAATGCTTCTTTGACGTTTAAGAGCAGAGCGTTACAGTATTCCTTGTTCTCATATGCTAGGAGAATTTCGTCCACTACTCGATGCAGTTGCTCCGTGGTACTATGTCCTGAGCGGAAACCAAATTGATGATCAGGGATAATTTGCTTGGTTTCAATAAATGAGGAGATTCGAGCCGCAATGAGTCTTTCGAACACCTTGGATATTGAAGGTAGAAGACTAATAGGCCTGTAAGACGCAGGATTACTTTCTGGCTTTCCAGGCTTTGGTATCATGGAAATGATACCCAGTTTCCACTGCGCAGGAAAGTATTGCAACCTCACTATTGCATTGAAGACAATAGTAAGTAATTTTATTGCATAATCAGGAAGAGCCTTTAAAGTTGCATTACAGATCTTATCATGGCCTGGTGCTTTGCCGGAATGCTAACGCCCAATGACCAAAGCTAGGTCACTTGGCTCAAAAGGCAGAATTGGCAGATCCATTTGGAGCGGATAGTCAAGCGTATCCATTACATTGTCAATACCCTGCTGGCAAGTGGGACTTCTGGCAAAAATTAAGAATGCACTGCCGGCGCCTTACTTCTTGCTCCTTAAGTCATTCCTTGCCAATAGGAAATTTGTTGTGCGGTTTCACACAGCAATATCTGCAAGATATGATGCAAAAGCGGGCGTACCTCAGGGAAGTGTTTTGACGCCATTGCTGTACTCCTTATTCACCTCTGATATGCCTCAGCCCAGCATTGATCTGGGTATTCAACCAAGCGATATGATGCTGGCTACGTTCGCTGATGACGTGTGCGTCACGTACAGGGCGAAATGCGAATATGAAGCTGCTGATGGGCTACAGGAATATGCAGCATCATTTGAAGATTGGGCAAGAAGCTCAAATATTGCCATTAATAAAGGCAAATGTACGAACGTATGTTTCACGCTGAAAAGAAACACACCGCCAGCAATAATGCTAGATGAAACTCCTGTGTCGAGCAATCAAAACATGCAAGGTATTTAGGGATTATTCTGGACAGGAGGCTCTGTTTTGCAGCCCATATCAGGGTGCTAAAAACAAGGATCAGGGCCGCTGTGGGAAAATATTAATGGCTACTGTGTCCGAAAAGCAAATTATCTCTCAGCAAGAAACTAACCATTTATAGGCAAATAATTGCACCAATTTGGATTTATGGCTGTCAAATTTGGGGGCTTGCTTCCGATAGCCAAATCAAACATATTCAAACAGCGCAAAATAAAGTGCTCAAGGCTTATCACTGGATGTGAGTGGTATGTCAGAAACAAAACATTACACAGTGATCTGAAAGTTGCCACAGCATCCAGCAAATTAATTTTCATTCAAGTCGGTACAATAGTCGCATTAATAACCACAGCAATAGGTTAGCCAAAAGGCTGACTAGAACTCGCCCAGGACGACGCCTAAAAAGACGTCGACCTCATAACCTCATTAGCCGAATGCCCAGAAGGAGGCAAATTTAATATTTATTATATTTATTAAGCTACACCTTAGTGGTTAGTCGGTGCACCCAATTGGGCTTAATTTATTGATAAAAAGGACACAAAGAGGTCTTAGGACCTCGGCTTCCTTAATAATAATAATAAAAAAAAATAGCACTGGACATGATTAACAGAAAATGGGAACAAATAGAGAAATACACGAAGATACCAAAACAATTATTCATAATAATAACCAAGTTCTGCATCATAGAGAACAGATATTTTAAATTTGATAACATTTTTTTCACACAAATTAAAGGACTACCGATGGGCTCACCAGCGTCTCCCATAATTGCAGACATTCTGATGGAAGAACTTTTACAACACAGTATGAAAATACTTAACGATAGCCCACGATTTTTAACAAAATATGTTGATGACATTTTTGCAGTGGTAAAGGAGTCTGAAATTGACTACATTTTATACACATTAAACTCGTACAATAAAAATATAAGCTTCACGCTGGAGAAAGAGAAGAACTGCGAGTTACCATATCTGGACATGACCATCGTCCGACGCAACAATACCATTAAAACAAAATGGTACAAAAAACCTGTTGCCTCAGGACGAATAATCAACTATTATTCTAAACATCCAAAAACAGTAATAAATAACACGGCAATTAGCTATTTAAAGAAAATGTTAGACATCACGGACAATGTATTCAGGAAAGAAATAATAAAAGAAGCAAAGATAATTTTACACCAAAATGATTTCCCAAACTGGCAGATAAAAAAACTATTGAAAAGAGTAGGCACAATAAAGAAAAACAAACCAACAGAAACAGATAAATCGGATATTTGTTTCAAATTTAAATCACTCACCTACATACCAAAATTTTCAGAAAGAGTTGGGACCTCCAACTTTTATGATAAGGCAAAAATAAAAATAGCACACAAACCCGACAACACACTAAAAGAATTTTTTAACCAAACTAAATCTAAAATAGACAAATTAGACAAAAATAACATAATATACAGAATACCATGCATGGGCATAGATGGAACAGCTTGCGACAAGTTATATGTAGGTACAACAATGGGCAAACTGAAAACCCGATTGGCACAACACAAGTCAGACATAAAATTAGCAAATAAAATGAAAACTCAAAAAACTGCATTATCGACACACTGTGCAGAAAGCGGACACACACCCGACTTTGAGGGAACAAAGATTTTACAACAAGAACAAAACTACAATAAACGGTTCACTCTTGAAATGTTACACATTACTAATACACCTAAACATCAAAGACTGAACTACAAAACGGACACCGACAATGTAGCTCATATATATAAGCACCTTTTAAAATCAGTAAATAACTCCACGTTAAAACAGACGGACGTGTTATAAAAAGTAAGAAACCTGTTAATTATCATAGAAACTTTTGTATTAGAAAAATGTCTTTTTCTTTTAATAAATGTGTAGAGCCTGATGACGAACTCCGATGTGGGTTCGAAATATTGTTATAAAAATATATAAAATTATGTTTTATTTTAAACAAATAAACACCTGACCTCGAGCCGGTAAACCAAAAACAAAATAAAAAAAAATATATAAACTTTACCTAATCATTAAATTTTTATTGATTTTATGGAAGAACTAAAAGGACATAAAGAGTTAATTTAATAAATTTTATGTTGAACTTTAATCGAAATAATTTTTTTTAAATAATAATTATTATAATGTAAATTTATTTTATAATATAATTTATATAGATCACATTTTAATTATTTAATATTTATAAGTTAACAAATTTTATTAAATTTCTTTTAGTGATTTAAGAGTTTTTTTCCCTTAGAAGTGCCTCAAATTATGCTGGATTTGAATCGATATCAAAATAATATTTTAATATAATATACTTTAATATATTTTTTAATTATATTTAATTTTTTTTATAGTAGTAAATTAGTACCATAAAAATATATTTATAGATAATTTAACATGTAGAGCGCATAACCAGTTGATTTGGATATTTAGTTTATAATGACGTTTATTTACCATAAATAATTTTTATATTTTATTGAAATTATTGTAAAAATTGCTTAACTACTTAAGAACTCTAAACCTTTAATCTATATAATATATATATTTCTTAATTATTAATAATTATAAAGATTATGCAAAAATGCCTGAATTAAATTTAGAAACTTTAGAAACATTATTGACTTATCCGAAATTGGTTAAACTTAAATGAAGTTTAAAATAAAAAAAATATATATTAATAATAATATAATCGGGCTTAATTTATTGATAAAAAGGACACAAAGAGGTCTTATGACCTCGGCTTCCTTAGTTATAATAATAAATAAAAATAAAAAAAAAAACTTCTCCGCCACAAGTACTTCAAAATATTAATTACCCCTTGATGTGATTCGCCATTAGTTTCTGGTTAATCGGGAAAAAATAACAAGAGGAAAAAAAATAATCAAGGCTGCTTAGCCAAGATTATAAAAAATTACGATTATGTGTATATATAAATATATACACATAAACAAAGGTATACCAAAGTAACCTTGAAATTTCATTGGAAATTTAGGTGCAATAACTACATATATATGCTAAAACTAATTGAGAATTATAGGAGGAAATTGTTTTCTCCTGTCGATATGCAATAGAAATTTGAGAATTACAAATTAGACTGATATCTTAGCAGGCGGAGTCCTTAAGTTTATTTTGCCATACATTCTAAGGTTGCCTCTGTGGTGCAAGGGGTAGCATCAACTCTTCTTATGACTTTCATCGCGAGTTCGAATTGCAGTGGTGGATGATAACCAATATTTCTTTTGTTTTTAATTAAATTGGTTTTTTTAATCCCTTTTCTTTTTTGAAAGGATTGAGGAAAAAAAATATCAATAGTAGAAATAACCATATATATATCTATATATATATATTCTTGATCAGGATGACTAGATGATTCAACAGTTTACACTGTAGTATAGAATTAGATAATTTTTTGTACCTGTTTCATACTTTTAAATTTAGCACTTCCTTTAACTCTTCTTAGCCTTTTTTAAAGGTAGAGCAGCTAAAAGGCGATTAAAACTGAGGGCCAATAACTTTCACTGGCTTATCAACATACGCTATTCCGTTAGCCTGGACTGGAGTGCAAGTTCTTGCTATATAACTTTATGCTAAAATCAATCTACCTACGATTTGAAGCTGTGGGAATCGCCAACAACATTCCCACCCCCCCCTCCCCCCCCAATCCATCCAAATCATATCGCGTTCAACCATTCTGCAACTTACATCCCAAGGACAAATATTGAAGGACCTGTAGACTTATAAGCAGTTAGATTCGAAACTGTTAAATAAGTTAGTTAAGAAAGATCTGAAAAGTTATTGTTAGTCTCCTCAGAGAAGAGACCAGTTTATATAAAATAAAATGTAAATTTTTAGCTTATTATTTGTTATTTATTGAGGAAGCAGTAGCTAGAAAATATACCTAAATATTACATAAATATTTATTGTTGGTACGCGGCCAAAAAGTGTGCTCCCTGCTGCTCCAAGGTCTTCTCCACGTCAGATATCAGAGTGCATTATTGAATTCTTTTCTTTTTATTTTATTGTATTTTCTTTATTTACTTTTTATATTTTCTTTTTACATTTGACAAAAAGAAATTTAAATTCCATAGTTTTATTATTACAACAGAAAAAATCAAAACAGAAATAGAAGCTGACACGCAATCTGCATCGACTCTAAATAAATCCTTGAAGGCATTATTGCGCAAATTGATGGTAAAAAAAACATAGACCAAGGCAAATAGCCATGATTAAAAGAGATACGATTATGTATATATATATATATATATATATACATAAACAAAGGTAAACCAAAGTAACCTTGAAATTTCAGTGGAAATTTGTGTGAAATAACTATATACTTTTGCTATAACTAATTGAGAATTATAAAGATATATTTTCTAGCTTTTAGTGTCAATATGAAATATGATTGATATTCCAGTAAGCGGTGTCTTTAATTTTATTTTGTCACAAGGTGGCAAGTTGCCTCTGTGGTGCAAGACAGAGCATCAATTCTTCTCATATCTTATTTTTGCAGCTAAATTGAAAATTTAGTATTTTGTCTTTTTTAATTTTATTATTTGTAGCATTGCGTAATGCTATATTATAATATAACAATTTGTATTTATAATTTATGCCACTGTGTAGGTGGAATCCTTTACATCCCTTGCAAGATAGAAGGTGAATGTTGGAGTGCCAATAGCTTCAACCCTTCTGGGATCGATGAAGACGTTAGATGCTGATGGGATGCAGGATTATGTCAGCTTGATTTTAGAGTATAAGGCAAAACGCTGGCATATTAGCATCAATACCAATAATCATGGAATCATCGAATATTTATTATTTTGTGTTACTTTTTACTATTTATTTATATTTTTCGTGATGGCTTAAGTCTCTCTCATCTCCTCCCTTTTATCCTTTTACATCCAATCATTGCTTTCAGTTAAAGTTAAGAAAGACTCTAAGCGCTAATTGGCATAGAATTTGATTCCCTTTTGTATAGAAAAGTGTAGAAAATAAAGTGAAAACAATTTTTTTATACCCTTTACCCAATTAAAATGGGCGGGGCTGGCATATATATGCACATATATATAAATATATATTTTTCTCTTTAGATTGAGATATTCAACTTACAATACATTATTTAAATGCAGTAACATAATTTACAATAATATTAATAATAAATTTATAAATGTTTTTAATATATTTAATTTTTTAATATTTTGATTTTTGATTTTTGATATTCATATAGAGATATTATACACATACATATAGGGTTTATACACAAAGGTTATAATATATATATATATATATATATATATATATATATATATATTGGTTAAGGATTGAGCACATTATGTTACAAATATATAGTTAATATATATATATATATATATATATATATATATAAATATTGATAGATTAATAAGGAGATATATTGTGTATGTTTGTGTGCGACTAAAATGTAGCTACAATAATTTTTCTTTTTAATAATCACAATAATATATTGCTAAGGTTGCAACAACAGCAACAGCAGCAGCAGCAACCGTTGGCAAGACCGCGACCCCAAAAAAAAAAAAATCTTTTTTTTTTTTAAAAAACTAAATTGACAAAAAAATAATAATAATAATAATAATTTTTTTAAAATTAAATCAACAACTAAAAAGGGGCAACAATTGAAACAAATACAAAATGAAAATTTTAAAGCAAATTACGAAAAAAAAGTTACAAGAAACAAATGAAAAATTTGGGAGAAAATGTAAGATTTTCTTTATAAATAAAAAAGAGAACAGTTATTTAATAATTAAATGAGTATTTAGTATTTTGTGGAATTAAGACAGAAAAACGCCATATATATATAAATAAAAGAAAAAATTGGGGGAAAAAAAGGAAAACTGAAAACAAACTCAAAATTTTCAACACAAAATTTTAACAGTTTTTCGATGACATAAAAAATCAAAAAAAAAAAAATAAATAAATATACGGCAAGGCAGCAAATCCTTTCAGTGTTTGCAATTGGTAACATAGGCTGAAAAGTATATAGAAATATATTGATAAAAAAAAGTCATATATCTATATATATATATTCAGCTTACTGTATGATTTTTATCCATTGTTAGCAAAAGTGCGAAAGAAACGCAAAAGCAACCGCTGATCTTCACCATTTCTATCCAGCTGACGATCCACATGCCAGCTCATCTTTGGAAGCCACCAGAACGATGTGTAACCATCGCTGTTGCTGCTGTTGTTGTTGCTGTTGTTGCTGTTGCTATTAGTAATCGGCTTATAACTATCACTTTTATAAATGCTGCTATCGCTGGTATTGCTTGTTACTGTTGCTGTTGTAGCTATAGATTCTGATTGTGTTGCTGTTGCTGCTGTAGCTATAGATTCTGATTGTGTTGCTGTTGCTGTTGCTGCTGTTGCTGTTGTTGATTCTGTTGCTATTGTTGCTGTTGCAACTTTATTTATTACTTTATTATTACTATTGCTATGCTTATTATAAATACTTAAATTGTTTGTGCTTGTTGTTTCAGCTGCAACATTGCCTGTAATGGTTGTTGCAGTTACTGTTGCTGTTGTTGTACCTTCTGTTTCTTCTGTTGTTTCGTATGTTGTTGCTGTTGCTGCTTCTGCTTCTACACCCAGCCAAGTACCATTCACAATTGGTGTAAATTTTGACCAATTTGTTGAGATTTCTGTTGCTGCTGTTGCAATTAACATTGAGTCAATATTGCTTTCAGCATTTATTGTTGGTTTAGTTGCTTTAGTTGCTGTTGTTGTTGTGCTATTTATATTAATGGGCACCTTTTTAAATTGTTGCTCAGACAATTGCAATAATTGTCGCTTGCTATTCACCAATGCATTGATAACTCTTAATTCTTTCTCAAAATTTGTACTTTTTGGCATAAAATTGTCTGCAGTTGCCATATTGCTTAGAATATTCCTCTCATCGATATTGCTGTCATCAACAGCAATAATTGTTGCACCATTGTTATCATCTTTAGTTGGCATTGCTGTTGTTTTAATTACAATTGCTGGTGTAGCACTTTGCTCTACAATTGTGGAGCTTGTCTGCACCAATTGATCAACGATCTTTGTGTCATCATCTGATAACTGCAATGGTTGTGGCTCTGCCTTAAGGGATATTGTTTTTGCATCAAGTGTGTGCAACACATCGAAATCTGTTGCTGTTGTTATGATTGCATCTGTTGTGGTTAAGTCATCATTATCTAAATCTGCACTGAGCAATGGAGAGTAGCGATGATGACTAAATTTTGGCAGCAACTCAATGCTGCTGCTGTTGCTGCTGTCGTAGGCTGGTAGCAGAGCATCCTCCTTGAGCAAGCCAACCAAATCATCATCTGCTTTTACTTCTGTGTTCATTTCTAATGAACTATTCACCAGCTGATCCTGTGGTTGCCTGTCCACGCGAGCACCAGCCTGCAGTACAATAGCATCGATATTGCCGATGTCGGCAAACATTTCACTGCTAATGCTGCTGGTGCTGGTGCTGCTGTTGCTACTGATGTTGCTGGTATATATGCTAAGGGGAGTTGTGCTTGATATAACGTTGCTGGTATGGGCATAAGGATAAGGAGAGGGAGCAGGTTGCCCTGTTTGTTTAAGCGCATCATTGAGCAATGTTGATGCCGTGCTTAAAATTGGTGTGCTAACAGCAACAGTTGTAATATCTGCTGTTGGATTAACTGTAGCTGTTGGTAATGCTGTTGATGTTGTAATTGGAATTGGTGTTGGAGTTGGTGTTGTTGTTGTTATTGGTGTTGCTGTGGTAGCTGTTGTGACTGTTGCTGTTACATTGAGCTGCACAGCAGACACTTCCTCCGAGGCAGTTGGAAACTTCTCGAATATATTAAACTTAAGTGGTGCATCTTCACTGGGTAAGGCCTGATCTTCGACACCAACACCAGTGGGAGCACCAATATCGCCAGGCAATAGAAACATATCGTCACCATTCTGCATAAGCGGCACCAATGGTACATTTAAATGTTGCTCCTCGCTCTCACTATCAATGCCGAAATCAATATCGCCATAATCCACATCGCCCGCCTCACCGCCGCCACCCGCCAGCTCCAGCAGCTCCTGCTTAACCAGATCAGATGGATCAATGTTGACTTGTGTTATGCAACGTTCATTGTACAATATCTGTCCAGGCGGACAATGACGATTGGGCAAGGTGAATATTGATTTGGCCGTCACCTTCTTCTCCTTGCCCGAATTCTCGGACGGCAAACGCAGCCACTCCTCCCAGGCTAACAACTGTGCATTGCCCAATATGGGACGTGATGTTATTGGTAATGCATCTGCAACTGTTGCTCCTCCCCATAGGCAGTACATTTGCAGGCCACCTAATGATAGCAGCACTAGAAATCCACAAATGCAATTTCCCTCTCTGCACCTCGTTGTTATCGATGTCATTCTTAATCCTAGCAATTCTTTAGCGCCAAATGTTGCTATTATCAATTCTCCAGAAGATTATGAGCTTGTTTTCTAATGGTTATCGCTGCAAGAACAATAAAAAGGATTCACATTAATATAAATATTTCAAAGGATACAAAGGATTTTCATTAATTATTTATAATATTATAATTAATATAAATAAGGATCTTCATTAATTATTAATAATATTATTATCATTATAAATAATAACAATTATATTAGTATTATTTCTAAATTCTTGCACAGAAATCTTGCATCAACTAGAAGTAAATATATGTATATTATTATTTAATTAATTTTTAATTTATTTAAAATCAAAAAATGAATTTTTTTTTTTTTTCAAATTATAAAATTTTAAAATAATTAATAATAAAAATATTTTTTTTAATTTTTATAAAACTAAACTTTTTGGCATTATTTATGCTATTTATATTTTTATTTAACTTTATCTAATAATAAATTTTAATTATTTTTTTAGTGAAATTTTTTGTTTATATTTATTTAATTATTTATTAAAAAATATATTTTTTTTTGTGTATATTATTATTATTTTTTTAATAATTTTACTTATTTGTTAAAAATAAAACGAAATATTTTCAGTTGTTAAATTTAAATTCAAAAATTTTTTTAACAAAATTTTTCATTATTATTTTTGTTATATATTTTTGATTATTTTTTCGTTTTTATTTTTGATATTTTTTTTAGATATTTTTAAATTTATTTATATTTAATTATAATTATTTATATTTTTTTAAATGATTTTTATATTTAATTATTATTATTACTATTTATTTCGAAGTATTTTTTTTATTATTACTTTATTATTTTTATTATTATAACTTTATTATTTTTATTATTAAAACACTTGTTAATTCTTTTTTAAATTTATGTTTACATTATTCCGATTTTATTGTATTATTTTGGTTTTTTGTTATTTTTTCAATAATTTGAAATGCACAAATTTGAGTAATATTTAATTTTTTATATAATTCATTAAAATAAATAAATATTCCATTTTAGATAATTCGTTTTTTATGGTTATTTCATTAGTTTATTTAGAGGATGACTCACAGCGTTAATTTGTCTGTTTTCGTTTGGGTTTTGCCTTCTGCTTTGCTGACAACAAGTTCCATTTTTTTCTGGTTATCAAAATTTTGAACTTGATTTTGGTTATCTTGTTCAAAATTATGTTCTCTTTTTTTTTTCAATTTGATTTTTGTTCACTTTTTGCAGGTCTTTGCGATTTTGTTTTTTTATTTTTAAATATTCTCAACACAAATTGAATTTTGTTGCGTGTTGAAAGCGATATTCGAATGGTTTCCGAATAGTTTCTGAATGGTTTTCGAATAATACTTTTCGTATTCACATTTATTCATTCAAAGATTTTTTGCTCTCCGTTTTGCGTAGTTCTTAGGTTTCTTTCCTTTTCGATTTTTCTGTGCTTGTTTCTCTCCCTATCAAAATATATAAACTGCGTCCTCCCACTCTGCTTCGTTCTACGCATTTTCGTGGCAACGTAACAAGAAGTAAGCGAAGTGTAACACTGAGTGTTGCCCGTGTGGCAACAAAAAGCTAAATACAACAATTACACATAAAGCTAAAAAAAAATAATTTTTAATCTTTTAATTATTATATATATATTTTTTTTGCACAATATTAAAAAAAATACAAAAAAAAACACAATTTATTTTTTGAAATTTAAGAGTTTTTTTTGTGATCAATTTCTGTTTTTATTTTTTACAATATTAAATATTGTATTCAGAAAATAGCTAACAGCCACAGGAAAATAGCTGAAGCGGCAGCATTGTGCAGCAATTGCAAAAACTCCGTCGCAAAACGTAGCAGAGGAAACGCAATATTTTTTTGTGTACGCTATCAAGACGACTTCCGCTCTTGGTAGCAATTGTTGCTGAACTGCTCCCGCTCTTGCTATGCTATACGAGTGCCCTTAATCCATATGAAATGGGTAAAAACGGGTATTCACAATTTCTGACAATTTCTGATAATTAAAAAATAATTATCACAAGAAATTATCTACAATCCCATAATATATATATATGTATATATTTATATATATATATATATGTGTTGCATTTATAAGTATATATACCTGGTCGGGATCAATAGCCGTGTCTATGTAGCCACGTTCGTATGCCCTACTGTCTCTCTGCCTCTCTTTCTGTTTGTCTCTTCGTCTGTCTGACTGGCTGTTTGTCTGTTTGTTCAACCGTTTGTATGAGCGCGTCGATCCTAGGCACTATAAGAACTAGAAAAACACCACCATGGTATGGAGGGTCTGGTGTACCGGATGCAGATCAAGTTTATTTCAAATTTTAGAATTTCCCCAGCCGACGCTGCCAGCAATCGCCCACCCCCACCCCTTTCCGCACCCACGCAGAACGATAAAAACATTTTTATAACCTCAATAGCCAACCGATAGCTTTTGATATTTGGCACACGTATTTAATGCTGTAAATTTAAGACCGATCCAATCCGTATGTTTACTATGTAAGGGGGAAATATTGTACAGGAAACAATTGAAATAAAAGATGTATGTTTGTACACTGTACGTATGCGTGCGTGTGTGTGTGTGTGTGTGTGTTGTGTGTTTGTTTGTATATGTGTACATAGAGTTCAGTACATGCGTGTTTATGTATGTGAAGTGTCGTATAGAACATATCATCAGTTCTTGGGTTAAGGGTATCGCATAGTCGAGCACACTTTTACAATTTAAACTTGTTATTAAACTAAAATACATTTATAAAAATGTGATTAAATAATTATACTATAATACCTTTCACATAATGCCCACTCCATTGGTAGAACATCTAGTTGTATTTTCATCAATAATATAAGAAATAAATTGCGTTGTGAAATAAACGTTCTGTGTATGTTGATTAAATGTGTTATCATTAATATTTTGGTGCTCGCATGGGGATCAGTATGTTGCCTTTTATAATTTTAATTTGTGCCCTTAATTGGAAGTGTAGAATACACAATAAATTAATAAAAATAATCAAAATAACAATATGTAAACTTACTTGTTGTGCTCATCTTTTATTTTTGTTTACATCAGTCAGCTGTTTTAATCGATTGTTAGCCAGCGCTGCCACCTATTTACTCGATAATTTATGCACCATTTAGTTTGTATATTTGTCAAGTGATACGCCCCCAAAGTAAAATTAACTTCCAATAATTCTCACCTTCTATATAAAAACATTATTAATTTTTAGACATTTTTATAATATTTTTAAAATTTGAATATTTGCCGCGCTATGAACTTAAAATTTCTGTGATAGATGGCGCTTATGATTCCGTTAATTGCAGCCCTGCCGCTTGCCGATGTATTTTCTTGCTTTCGATTTATCGATACAATAAAGCAGCACTGTTTAATTTCAAGTGTTGCTCCATCAATGTTTTGTTGTTATATCCACTTGTTTTTGTTCATTTTTATACTCTTCATCGTTCGGTTCGGTTACTGTTGCTTCGCGGACCGCGCGACATTTGTTTTTTTTTGTATAGAAGTATTAAGAAAAAAAATAATGTTTTGAATTAATTGTGTGCTTTTTAAATTATTTTCTATGAAAACAAATAAACAGCAATTATAATTAAATATATTGGCGAAAAGAGGCGCTTTGTATTGTACGGTTAAATTTTGATTTGATTTGTTTATGTTGTAATTTGTTTTTGTTTTGCGTCCATGCTATGCTGTGAATATGTGTTTAAGTGTGTGCGACTGTTTACAGCGCCGACGCCGCTGGTTGCTTCAAATTATTTTTATATTTTTTTATTTTTATATATATTGTTGCTTATTAACATTTGACTGCTTGTCGCTGAATTTAACATGAATTCGCAACGAATACGTCGACGGCCATTGAAATTTCACCGAAAATTCGAAACACAAAAAATAATCCAAAAAAAAAACACAAAACGTGACTAGTTTATTTAATTAATGCAGAAAACGCAAACGCAACAGCAGCAGAAACAGAAGCAGCAATTACAAGTTAATAAAAAAAAAAAAATTTTTTTCTTGTGGGCAGATGACATCGCTGTCGCGCTGCCGCTGTCCTCACAAGCTTGTGTACATGTGTCTGTGACTGTATTATTTTGCTTGTGTATGTGGAGAGGCTGGGACAGTGTCTGTTGTTGCTGCTTTTGCATCTACTGCTGTTGCTGCTGCTGTTGATGTTGCTGTTGAAATAAATGCGTGCAATTAGCATTTAATATAATTACAATTGCCGTGCACAAAATGGGGGTGCAATAATTGAAGAACAGCTAAAAACAGCATTAAATCACTAAGAGCATCAAAAACAATTCCTTAGTAATTGTCGTTGTGGACGCGCTGTTATTTCGTAATGCCAAACACAATAGCAACAACCACACAACAACATCAAAAACATTAACTAGTTGTAGTAGTAGTCATCGCAGCAACTGCGTCGGTTGTAAAGCGCCGTTACACGCATACCCATACGCGTAAACTCAAATACAGAAACACAAACACACAGACAGATATATGAATACATGTATATAAGCATAGAGATATAGTGAAGCACTCACACAATAACACACGCACAAGTGCGTGCGTGCCTTGCGCTGCTCTTGCACCACACACTGCAGGCGCAACATCGTCGCGTCGCGCCGCCGTCGTTGCTGTCGATTTTCCGCTCATATGTTTGCTTTCTACCTGCAGCATTGACGTCGCGACGCTTTCGCTTGTTGCTTCTCTGCTGCTGCTGCTGCTGCTGCTGATGTCAATCTGTCTCTCTTTCTCTCTCTCTCTTTATATACATATATATATATATATGTGTTTCACTCGCTGCCTGGCTGTGTTGTCTGTTTAAGAAATAACAATAAAAGAGAGAGGGTGAGACGTTCAGTTGCGCTCTCACGCACTCTCAGCAATGTGACAGTGCCGTTATAATTTTGTTTGGTCATAAAGCATTTGGCATCGGCGCATTCCTTGGAATTGCAGCCATCGCGTCATCAACCAAAACGAATTGCAACAAACATAATCGGTGTTTTGTCTCTTCTTCATATTGTATCATTTTTTTTTTTGTTTCTATTATTATGTTAACAGTGCCGCTCTGCCGCCCTCTCCACGCCTCCTTGTGTTGTAAACAAGTGCAATATTATTTAAGTGACGACCCATCAAGAGAGTGATACACATATAAACCTATAAACACGTTCACCCGCACACACACAGACACACACAAACAAACAAAAGATGTTATAACAACTGCAATTACAAAAATACAAAAAAAAAAAAAAAAAAGGAAGTCACAATAGTCAACAAGTTTGAGTTTTCACTGTACTTCAAAATGGACAGCGCCATGAAGCAGCAGCCGCCGCAGCCACCACCACAACCAGCACAACAACAACAGCAACAACGACAACGACAACAAAAGCAGCGACAACAACACAAACAACAACAAATTCTGCTTGCCTTTAGCATTTTGACAATATTCTGGCCACAGGTGAGTGAATTTTTGGAGTAACAAATGGGTTTGTCATAGCCTTGAGAAGGGTATTAAAAATGTTGTTTAGTATTAGAGTTTAGTAAGTTTTAAAACAAGTATATATGAGATATTTATATATACTATAAATATATATATATATATATATATATATATCTGTTGATATTTAACTCTTTATTTTAATGCCTTGCTGCTCTCTGTCAGCTCATTTTATTTTGGTATCACTTTCAACAAATAAACCTTATATTATATATAGAATATAGTTAACGACTAATTTAACTTATATAACTTATAACTTATATAGTAGCTGACAAATAGAACTAGCTATACAAACATAAGCAGCTTATAGTTAAACTTTGTTCAAAACTAATATTTATATTAGGAAAACTGTTTCTAAAATCAAGAGTTAGATCCTTCAGTTGAAGATTATATATGCATTAGTTAATAGAACAGTTTCTTACAAAGTGTAAGAGCATTTACATATCGGTATGTCTGCTATAAAAATTGTTGTTATCTAAAATGCTTTACCGGTACCCCGGGCTACCGGTCGAGCCTCTGAAATGCAAGGTATGCGATAAATAATACGCTCCATTGACGAACCCAGCCACAACAGATATATTCACTATATATATATAGATATATAGGTATATTCAAATATATGTGAAGAATGTGAAATGAACTTGTGATTAAATGTACTTCTATCAAGTATTTCTGGATTTCCAAGATATAATATAGCAAATGCTGACAAAATCTCTAAAGATCTGGTATGATAATTGATTCTTTTGTGGCATTTAGAAAGCATCTCTCTATACTTCCTATATATATAAATTTGTACTCCCTACTCTCTATTTCCTGGGATAAAACTCTCCATATCAATTCCAGACTAATTTTCCTTTAGCTCTGTGTGTTTTCCTCAACACTTCTCATTTTCTTTGCGCTTTGCAATCCTAAAGAACAATTGAATAATACTTTTCGTAGTTATAATAGGCCTATGTTTCATGTAAAACTCTTGTTTCTTACATTCGTTGTGCATTTTAAATATTTGTTTCATTATTATTGCTTTAGTATCGAAAATTCTTTAATCTCTCGCCCAGCCGGTTTTATATATTTATATATATAATTTTATTTTGTTTTGTTTATCATTAATTTCATTTTGTTTTATTTTATTGTTTTTTCTTTTTATTATTATTATTTGTTATTGTTGTTGTTGCATGTGTATTGTTTTCATTTTATTTATTTTTTTTTTTATTATTTTTAAATGGGGTTAAACCCGTAATTCCGTAACTTCGTAATGCTCACAATCAAATATTGTAGAGAACTTGTTCTACAATTTCCACACCTCCCTGCTAAATTCTCTCTCAAGTTCAATCGGATAGTACATTAAATCTCTAAAAAATAGATATATATATATATATATATATATATATATATATATATATAATCAATAAGACGACTCGAAAATACCCTTTAGTATGCTTACTTCGCAATTAAGTTCATTACTTCTGTGAGGCATTTTTATAGGGTATTTAAGCATCGAATAACTCGGCTTGTAGCCTAATGAAATGAAAACTAAAATTGATTTAATCACGAGGAGAAACTTGCTAAGTTTGGGAATCAAAAAAAAATATAGTTCTCTCAGACTTTGTTTTACACCTTCTCCCCCCCTCTCACTCTCTCATTTCCTCTTTCAACTTGACTTTACAACTCAAAAAAAAAACACAAAAAAAAAGTTGCAATTAAATAAAAAGAATCACACGAAATTTGAACGCGGACTGCCGCGTCGTTTTACTCACGTGCCAAAGTTAAACCCAACAACAACAACAATATTTGTTATAATAATAAAAAATATATATATATATGTATATAGAATAAAAATACAAAAGAGAAAACCAAAAGCAGAGGCAGATCAAGTATATATATTACCTTGACTTAATCATAAACTTTGCCGCAATTTTGATGTGCCGGTTTTTTATTTTTGAGCAGCTTCAATTAAATTTAAAACGCACATTTTGTACTCGCTATTCGATACTTGCCGCTAATCATTTACTCACTACACACACACACATACACAGATATATATATATATATATATATATACATACATGGGCATTTAGCTAATCGCACCCAAAAAGGCCGATGACATCAGTCAATGGAGTTTCGGTTTGTTTGTTCTTCTTTTTTTTTCATTTCTTTTTTTTTTTTTTTTTTTTTAGTGTATGTTAATGTTATGCTATAGCCAGAGATCCATTGTTGAATCAAAGCATCAATACAATATATTTTTTTTAATTCTTACATTATAATTTTCGTTTTTATTTTTTTTATTATTATTATTGTTAATGGCAGAGAAAAATAAAAAAGAAACGTATAGCAATATTTCAATTGTTCAATACAAAGTTCATTCAAATTGAAGCGTGAAATTCATTAAGTGCAAGCTTAGTATGTCTATACTCCCCCCACCCCTTTTTTTCTCTTCTTTCTGTCTGTTTTTATTTAAACATTTGTTTTTTTTTTTGTATACAATTTATAGATCTTTATTATTATAGTACTCTATTTATATTCTATTGCTACTTTTTCGAGGAAGAAGAAAAACAGATGCAGTAATTAATTATTCGCTTTACATAAATACATTAAATTATCGATAACTTATCGATGACCAATAATATACTGCTTTTAAACAACTTTTGCTGCTTTAGTAGATAAATCTTTTTATGTTAAGCGATTTATTTCGAATTTATTATAGCTTTAACTAGTTTAATTGATTAATTCTACGCTTTAAATTGATAAATTATCGATAACATATGCTTTTCTATGCTCGTTCTTCTACATTACTTTAGCTAATTGTTATATAAGTTTAATTTTTACTGCAACTGAATCATCTAGTAGCTTTAAATCTACTCAGCCACATTTCATTACAGGGTATGCCAGAGTATTACAGGGTATTCCAATAGTCGCTATACTCAATTGTACCAAATTGTTAAGTTGTTTATAATTTAAGTGCTTTAATGTAAGGTTGTGTTTGTTTGCTGTCTGTTGTTGCTGCTGCTGCTGCAGTTGTTGTTGCTGCTGCTGCTGCAGTTGTTGTTGCTGCTGCTGCTGCTGCAGTTGTTGTTGTTGTTGCTGTTGCTGCTATGAACTTGTTAGTTGCTGCACTTGCTGCGATCGCTTCTGATCTAATTTTAATTAATTGAATTGAATCGAAACCAAAGTCGGGCAGCGGGTTTCTTGTTCTTGAATTTTGTTCTTTCTTTCTATCTTTCTTTTTGGTTTTCCTCTCTATCTCTCTCTCTATTGCTGTTTTCATTATATTTCTGGGTGTGGTGTCTGACTTTTGTCGAAACTTCAGTTTCAATAAAAGCAGGCAATACTCCCCCTCCCACTCCTTACCATAGATATAACCCACACCAGGTGCTAATTGGTATGCGCATAGCAAGTGTTTAACTTAAAATGCTACTGTCCTGTTCAAGATAGAAAGAGAGAAAAAGAGACAGCGAGACAGTTAGCACTCTGGCAACACTCTCCTAAAAAAAGTGCCCCCAAAAAAGGTTTTGGTGTAAAATCATTTAATTTATGTTTTGTTCGTTCAACTCGTTTTTTATTCGGTTTTTTTTTTGTTTTTTTTTTTTTTGTTTTTGTATTGCAATTGGTCAGCACATTGAGAGGTCTTTCTATAAGCTATAGCTTACTTCCACATATGGTTATATATACTTACATGTATGTATATGTTTGTGTGTGTGTGTGTGTGTGTGTGTGTGGCATGCTGCACATCCATCCGGCATTACCAGTGCTCAGTGCTCAGTGCACAGCTCCATTGAGTTGATGAAGTGCCTTTTAAAAATAGCCCACCATTTAGTGGCAAATTATTTGTGCTGTCAGCTAGTAGCGAGTGTTTTCTGTTAAATAGTGTAAAATAGTGTAAAGAACAGTGTTCGGTTTTTATGTCTAGACATAAAGACAGACAGCCAAACAGACAGACATAGAAAATGCAGGAAAGAGAGCGAAAGAGAGCGAGTTAAAGAGGTGGCAATAAAATTACACAAAATGTACATTTTGCGGTGGCCATTGGCCCACTGAAATAACTTTCACACTTATTGAATAGTTGCCAACCTTTTCCGGGCAGCTTCAAACCCGGAATTGTTGGCAATACTATTTCGTTACATATATATATATATATATATATCCTAATAAAACTCAAGTAATAACTTTCTCTGACTTCAATTAAGTTATAAAAAAGCAAACTTTACTTATCGATATATATATATATATATATATGAATAGATTTTATTTGCCAAGTCTGCAAATTCTAGCAAAATATTTAACAATATTCAAAGCTATCGATAAGTGTGGGAATTTGATAACCATATCATAGATTCACAATCAATACCTTTTTAACCCCTCATCAAATATTGCAATGAACTTAACTGTATCTTATGAAAATCGTAAACATATATAGTTTCATAACATACAACTAGCTATCGATAACATAAACATAATAGACATATATAATTGACTATGGCAGAAGAGTTTACTTCTAGGAAACATTTAGAGCTCAATCTGCAAGCTGTGTATAATATTTCTCTTTACTCTGAAAGTAAAAGCAATAGATTAATATCGATTACACAAGCAGATGTTAATATAGAATATAATAGTTTCATCTTTCAAAAGGTATCGATAACAGCATATATTATTTAGTATAGATAATTTTAATTCAAATAAAACTAAGCTAGCTGAAAGCAAGCAGAAGTGATTCCCTATAACTTATAATTTGTGTTTTATTTAGTTTTTTATAATTGATAGCTTGTTATCGATAACAGCAACTATCATAGATATATTATAATTAATCAATTTCATGAATTATTGTCAAGCTTTAAGATTTCATTAATAAAAGGTATTAAACTCTGTTAGAATCTCGTAAATTTCTACGTCTGTTAACTGTTATCGATAACATTAATATAATTGATGCATTAAAAAAAACACATTTTTACTATTTACAATTTAAAAGCTGTTTTTCGCTGTTGAATCTCTCCTGGGACACATGCAAAATGCTTTATCTTTTGTATTACGCTATAAATTGTTATCGATAACAAACAGTTTTGTCACATAGTTAAATCATTTTAAATAAACGTTCAGTTGCATATTGTAAGCTGTGTTTAATGTCACTTTGGTGATTAATTTCCTTCGTCTTAGTATCTTCCCCTTGCCTAACTCTGTCTCTGTCTCTCCTACTCTTTACTTGATTCATTTGTTGACTGGCAATTGGGTCTACATAAATGGTTAAAAGCCGCTAATTGGTTGGCCAATTTGTTGTTTTTTTGTTGCCTCTTTGCAACACGTGGATGATGATGATGAAGTTGTGAATGCTGTTGTTGTTGTTGTTGTTGTTGTTGTTGTTGTTGTTGTGTATCAAATCCTCTATACAATTTTGATTATATAATCGAATATCGTAAGTTGAATATCGTAAAGTGTGCTTCATATCTTTGTACGCCTTTCTGTCTAATCATTGTCTATAATAGATGCTATTATTTTTACATTGAACTCTGCATTAATTAATGTTAATTGCGACGGACTTTTTGCAGCACATAAAAAAATAACAACTAAATAAAGAAAAAAAATCCAAAAATAATAATTAAATAAAAAAAAAAATTATTTAGAAAAAAAAATTGACTTTTAACTGGGGCAAATGCAAAGAAAACTTTAACTCAACTTTGTACAAATTTGTTTGGACCGCTTAGTCGTCGCTTGAAATCAATTGCAAATTATTCATTTACTTGCAAACCAACACACATACACATTTACATACATAAACATATAGACATATATTTGTTGTTTATTGAATATACCAAAAAAAATAAATAAATAAATAAAATAAAATAAAAATAAAAAAAAATAAAATAAAAAATAAACCAACAAACTGGGCGCTCACCTAACTGGTTTCGGCGGCTGCCATATAAATAATTAGCAAAAACCAACATCGCTTTATAAATCACACACAACACTAATACAGCCACACACCAACACACAACTTGACTCACCTTCCCCGTCTGCTCTGCTGCCCCTACCCTCGCTCTTTAGTAGACGAGAGACAAATGGCGCACCTGCCACCTCTTTTGCCTATAAAATTTTATATGCTGCAATTCTTTTTGATTTTCAATTATTTTTCTATATATTTTATTTTGCATTTCTTTTGCTTACAGTTAAGTATATAACACCCTGTGGGATTAACATTTAAATAAATATTAAAAAATAATTCAACTTCTATGTAAAGTACAACTTAAAATTCATATTTGATTTAATTTTTTTATTTTAGATTATATTTACCAGTAAGACTTCACTTGTGCTTACTACAGGGTATCTTTTACAGGGTATTTAAGTTACGTTAGACTATCTAAAGTGTTTCTTAAGTAAATCATTCTATACCGAATGTGTTTTTGAAGTAGTTTATAGTATTGCTATTTGATACCAATGATATCTTATATAGAGATACAGAAGTTCTAAGATAGGACATCTTATACTATTGGATCGAGTGTCTTATACTGAATAGGGAAATTATTATGAAATGCATATGTTAAACATTCTGTATAGATAATTTATAACGATGAAAGACTGCATTTTATATTATGATATATATATATATATATATATAAGGTTGCGAAGCTTCTGTTATACTATGTATCTTATACAAAGCGTCTTATACTGCTACATACCTTGTCTTACATAGAGAAGGCTGAAACCTTTATACAAAATGTCTTAATGAATGCAAAGGCAGGATATGGCACAGGATAACTTATACCATTTGAAAGGTAATTTGTATAAGGGAACAAAATGTTTTATGCTCAGTACTTATACGAGATATGTGTCTTATACTTATTTGGTTGAATCTTATCTGTAAAGTTTCTTACTAGATGTAAAGTCAGCTCAGATCAAGCTCAAGCAAAGTATCTTATGCAGTATACAAGTTATATTACGTGTCTAATACAACTGTTATATATATATCGTGTATAACAATAGATGTATAACATAAAATTATTCTGTGTTAAAAATCAACTTTAATTGATTGTATGCTAAACATATTACTGTACGTAGAGAGAGCGAAAGAGAACGCTTATTATATGTTATGTATTCTATGTATGGTACAGGGTATTGTACCATTGTACCCAATATTAAAATTTGTAACAATTTCAAGTCCCGCATTCTATGCATAATCAGTCTCCAGTTGCAGCCTACTGAGTTGTTGATAGCTTTCATTATGATTGACCATCATGAAGATCATTGCCATGACATTGGATGCGCTTTTAGGGGGTTGGGTTTCGGGGCTATGGTTACAGTATATAGAACATATGATTAGTATGCTATTGTTACGACCTAGTCTTATACTAATTGCAACTGCAATTGCCCATATGCGGGTGGGTCGACAATTGCATTTTGTAATGAATAAACAAGGTCAAAGCTTCATTAATTGGTTATGTGAAGGGGAAGGTGGGATGGGCTTCCCTCTCTCTCTCGTCTCCCGTCTGCCCTCTCTCCACCCCAGAGCAACATATGTGACCAAACTTTCGCGTCTTTGTCGCAATGCAATGCAACAGAAAAACTTATAACAGAAATAAACCAAAAATCAAAACAGAAAGTGAAAGGCTAAAAGAAAAAAACAACTTCAAAAAAATTTAAAAAAAAAACAAAAATTTTGAAAGAAAATAAAGTCAGTTTGAAGTGCGCAATGTCAAACGCAAGTGCTTTATAAATAGATGGAGCCAAGACACCTACACACAAACACACACAAATATATATGTATACACATAGACTTGTAGATACACTATACATATATACATATATATATGTATATCTATATATATATATATATATATATATACATATAGCTTGGTTCAAATATCAAATGTAAGCGAATACTTACATTCAAATATGAATTCGATTCAAATACTTTCGTTTTGTATACACAACTCATAATTACCATAGGTAATGGCTTATGAAAATAAATATATATATATATATGTATATCTTTATATGTGTGTGTATATGCATAGGATGATCTTGAGTTTCTTTTTTCAATGTTTTCGCATACCAATGCAAATCAATAAACAAAATCCTCCATTAAGCTGGCGGTTTTTTTTTACTATTGCGGATTAGCACCTAAAAAGCAACAATTGGAAAACTGATAAATGAGTTCAAGTATTTGTGTATAATGAAGTTTTAAGTATACAGTTATATTCTATATCTATACTATACGATACTATACAATACTATACTATACTATACATATGTATAAATAGTGGTAATACTTTACCTAACGTCTGGAAATTGTATAAGTATATTTACTTTGAGTAAACATTAGAAAATTCTTGGTATTCACATATCAAAGTTAATGAATTCTGATTGATATTTATAGTTTTACAATATCTACTCTTGTCGCTTCCTAGTTCTTTATTATCTATCTATTTATCCGTATAATCTTCTCTTCTTCTATTTATACACCTTCCTAAAATATTTTGCAATATATAGGAAGTTCTCTATCTTGGCACAACTTCCTCTATAACTTGACTCTTGGTTTTAGTATATTCCTATGATCTCTTAACTAACTCTCTCTCTCTCTCTTTCTCTTTGTCTAAAGATTATTCTTTCTCTTATTGTATCTGTTTTGATCCAGTGGTCAATGCTTTTGTCTCTACTTCTCTCAAACCTTTATCTGCGTCTTTTTCCTGCTTTCTTTCTTCTCTTTTGCTTATTTCTTCACTTTTTGCTTGTTTTTTCCTTTATATTTCCCTTATCATTTGGCTTATTGCAACAATTTTCTTCCTTAAAACTGATGTTGTTTTATTTTCATCATATTTATCCCCACTTATCACTGTTCTCTCGCATGGTTACACCTATTTGTCCTGTCTTATGACTTCATCACGGAATTTTCCTCACATATACAACCTTTCTGTCCTCCCACTCTGTCTTACCCACGTGCTATAGTTTATGACTTATAGTTTCACTTAATAACTTTAATATAATAACTTTTTTACGCACCTTTTTGACGTTCTCCTTCTGTTGTGACTTTCGTAAGCGTTCCACTCATTATAGTAATCATCATTGACAGCTCAACTAAGTAGAAAATTATATATAATCATTTGTAATTTAGGGAGTTGGCACGCCTATTGCTTAGTCAAATATATAATAGTTTTAGATTGTTATACTACAATTATTCGAATCGATCGAATTATTTTTTATTGCTGCTTTTAAGTGCACTCCATTTAATGAACGTCTCCAATCAAAAATGAAATCACAATAAAAAAAAACTTTTTCCCTTTTTTTGTCTTTGCGATTTTTTTTTGCTTTTTTTTCAAAATTTTTAAATTAACTTCCGCAGAATTAAGTTTTGTTTAGTTTTATTTTTAGTGTTTATTTATTTTGCATGTCACATGCAAAAATCCTATATAGAAATATTTATATATATATATATATATATTAATATATATATACATTCATATATAGTGAAAATCAATTGCGCTTTTCCATTGTCATTTTCCGCTTTGTTGCGTTCACAATGGGAAAATAATTACATTATGAAAATTAACTACAAATATTACAACGAAATTAACTTGCACTGAGAATTCAGCCCAGACCTGACTATAACTATGATTCCCATATTTCATTATCACTAAACATATATATATATATATATATGCTTTATTAGATCTTGTGATGATCTTTGCAGAGGGTGTATAAGTTGCTGATCATATCATCTATTTGCATTAATTATAATCGCATCAATTTTGAAAAACATAATACACACCTTTATTATCATCTAATCAGAAATATAGAAAACAATTCCAACTGGTTTTTTATTATTATTACTTTGTGTTTCTTTATCTTTATCTTGTTCTTGCTCTTTCTGCTTCTGTTTTTGTTTCTGTTTCTTTATCCCCTTTTTCCCATAGTCAAGGTAAATGACAAATTCTACGTTTCAATGAAAACTGTTCACTTAACATTGAATTTATATAGAATATAAGATCTGCCTAAGGCACATGGGAATATATATAAAATACACATACAATATATAATATATATATATATATATATATATATATATATATACTGAATCAAAAACAAGATCAAATTTTATTACAATGCAAAAAGGTTTTCGTGAATAATTCATTATTATTCATGCAAAATGAATAGAAACGTTTTTTATTCAATGTATGAAAAATAAACAAATACTTAAAAGTATTTCCTATTTTCCAGGAATTATATACATCTATAGCATTTAATCAACTAAATATGCATAATCAGTCGATCTTTAAATCTGTTAATTATGCAAAAATAATCTTTTAATAAATGAGAAAAACTTTTATTCTCCACATATATATATATATATATATATATATATATATAAATATATATTATATAGACAGATAATTGTATAACATTGTATTAAACTGTTAACAAAGTTTATATCTAATAAACTAATTAGGGAAATTTCAATTCCCCGCAGTTTACCACATAAAAATTGTAAACTGAACTTTGACCACACATTCGCATCTCAGCTACAGGCTGAACTCGTCTATAAAGAAAATGAGATATAGAGATAGATTTACCCCTTTATATATATAACAGATATAAACGATTTATATATAACAGATATATGTATTATCAATATAAGTATAACATATTAAGGTATAGCAGATTTATGTATAGCACATATATTTATTACAGATATGTTTGCAACAGTTATACGTACAAGAGATATAAGTATTACCAATATATGTATAACAATTTATTTATAAAATATATGTTTATAGCAGATATATGTAGAATAGATATAAGTATAATAGATATATGTACAAGAGATGTATGTATAACGGACATATGTATAACAGATATATGAATAAAAGATATATGTATAAGAGATATAGGAATAACATATATATGTATACCAGATATAAATAAAATAAATATACATTACATATACATACATATATATATATATATAAGAGATAAATGTGGAACAAATAATAGTATAACAGATGTCTGCATAATAAATAAATGTATAAGAAATATAAGTATTAAATATATATATATATAACAGATTTACATATCACTTAAATATAAAGCAGATTTATATAACATCTGTATAAAACACATATATAACAGATGTATATATATCGCGAATGTGTATAACAGATATAAATTGCAAGTATATACAGCAGATAAATCGTATATGAATAAATAACCCTATATAACAGATTTTTATAACAGATATGGATATATCTAGTTAATAGAATTTGAATTCAGATTACGCTTAATTGCTTTTCCATTTTATCAGAGAACTTATAGTCAATATATATATAGATATACAAAGATATATAGCATAATGATATTTTTGGGATGTAATTAATTAATTATAGAAGTCTTTATGAAAATTTGATAGGTAATTAGGTCTTATTTAGGCAGGTTCTACTGTATACATATAAAGCTGTTAAATTTTTATTATCTTCGTTTCAAGCAGCAACCCTTGTAGGTAAATTATAGTTAATATATTGCAGTTAATAGCCATAAAAAAATAACATCGACAGCAGCTATAAAATGTTAGTGACGAAGTGGTGAAATGGGCGTGAGATTGGCAGGGGTGTGGAAGGGAAGGGGGCGTAAACTGCTTATGTAAGCAACGTATGCATTTGATGATGCGTTTTTTTCACTCAGGTAAAACTCATCATCATTATTATCATTTATGAATATGAATATATATATATGTTTATATGTATTATTATTTATATGTATATGTGTATTTTGTATAGATTAATGTAAAAGCTAATGAGCATATGAAATGCAATCAGTGAGCGTGAAAGAGAATCGTTCACAATAGCCGTGACATTGTGACTCAATATTGTTTTGGCATTGCAACAAATAAGTGTGTCTCGACGGGCCTCAATTATAGCTGTTATCGTGTGCTGTGTCTCGCGTGTGTGTGTGTGTCCAATTTGTGTGTGTAAGCTTATCGCTATGATTAATAAGTTAGGAAATAGCAGCAAAAGCAACAGCAACATCAGCGGCAGCAGCATCAGCAGTAGAGGGAGCCCGAGCAGTCTTTAAAGATTTCAAAATATAGGTCAGTTTTATGTGTCACCAGCTGAGAGTCGATAGATCTAAGAGAGAGAGAGCGAGAGCGAGAGAGCGAGAGAGAGAGAGAGATAGAGCGAGAGAGATAGAGAGAGAGAGATAGAGAGAAAGAGATAGATTGAGAATAACATTAATCAATGAGTATAACAATTTACTGTCCATGAATTTTGATTAAAGACAAACATCAAAATTAAACCTTTATTTTTTTTTATATATACTTTCAGTTGGCTAATGGCGCCGATCTGGTGATTAGTGTACCAAATGCAAGCAGCAACGATAATGCATTTTATCGCATCGATTATAGTCCGCCATTTGGTTATCCGGAACCCAATACGACTATACCAGCCACTGAGATTGATCAACAGATCAAGTTATCCCGTGTATTACCCGGCAGTGAGTATAATTTCTGGTTATATTATACAAATTCAACGCATCGGGAACTACTCACCTGGACAGTGAATATAACGACAGGTAAACATTGAGCTTGGAATTGAATTAAAAGAAAAATTTACTATATAATGTATCTGTATATTATAGCACCTGATCCACCTGATAATCTTAGTGTACAGTTGCGTTCAAGTAAGAGTGCATTAATATCTTGGAAACCCCCAAGTACTGGCAAATATTCAGGATTTAAGATAAAAGTTTTGGGCTTAACCCAATTGCCGCATAATGAATATAATCGCAGTCATATCCTGCCAGGCAATGATACCTTACAGTTATCGGCGAAGGAATTAACACCCGGTGGCACATATCAGGTTCAGGCCTATACCATATATCAGGGCAAGGAATCAGTTGCCTATACCAGTCGTAACTTTACTACAAGTAAGTCCCGTACGACGGGTACACGCAATCCCAACCGAAGATGCAATTTCTAACCGATTCTTATTATATATCTAATCCATAATATGATACTCGTCTAATCTTCTTCCTTAACTGATTTGGTTTTGGTATTGATGTTGGTGGTGGTATTGGTTTTCCTTCTTTTTCATCCTCTAACTTTAAACTTTCCTTTCTTTGTGTATCCTCTTTTCCTACTCTCTTTTCTATTGCTTATTCTTAAATGCTTTCGCAGCTGAGCAATGGAACTCCTAGAGGTAAATTTAAGAATTCAGCTTTTGTGTAGTTTAATATTAGTCATTAATATTAGTTATGAATCATAATAATATAAATAATAATAATACTACTAAGTAATATCAAAGTGCCTAGCATAATGATTCCCAATTGAAAACTGAAAACTGAGCAAATTCCTCAGCCTTCTAAGAACCCACTGAACTTCATCCTTGTCCGTTTTCGTTGTATACCTCTGATCAGTAGGGTTACAGAAAGTTATCTTATTGTTAACTTCACTGAAGTCAACATTAGCTGAGGGCAAGTGAGTTTTCCGAAAGTTTGCTTAGTATTCCTTGAAGACTTTAGGGATTTCCCTAGCTCAAAACTGATGTTCATTTTTGGTATTTGTTCTATTTGAATTGGGAATCATTGTGGCTTGGCGTATTGCGTCTTTATTTCTATGTATGTGTGTGTTATTAACAGTGCTAATTTGGCTTGGAACTTCCTTAAATTTATTCCCTAAATATATTCAAGTTTGTATCCAAATACGTAGTAAATATTTAATTGTAACTCTCATGTTAAATCCTACAACCCGATCATCCCACCTTGTTCCAATGTAGAGCCTAATACGCCTGGCAAATTCATCGTTTGGTTTCGAAATGAGACGACATTGTTAGTGCTGTGGCAACCGCCATATCCGGCTGGTCTTTACACACACTACAAGGTCTCCATTACGCCGGATGATGCCATCGATAGTGTGCAGAATGTGCAACGTGAAGGTGAGCCACCGGGTCCAGCGCAGGCGGCATTTAAGGGTCTTGTACCAGGACGTGCTTATAATATATCTGTACAGACGGTATCCGAGAATGAGACATCGGTACCAACGACAGCACGTTATCTCACAATGCCGGAACGTCCATTGAATGTGAGCTTCGATCCGCGTTATACGACAACCAATTCATTTCGCGTACGCTGGGAGCCACCGAGAACGTACAGTGAATACGATAGCTTCCAGGTATCCATATCATCGACACGACGAGTATTCCCTGTGCCACGCACTGAGGCAAACAGTTTATACTTCGATTATCCCGATATTCTAGAGCCGGGTAAAACCTACGAAGTTGTGGTCAAGACCTTATCCGACAATGTTAACTCATGGTCAACAACTGGTCATATAACTCTGCGTCCATTGCCAGTAGTTAGTCTTCGCGGTTATCTGGATGATCGCAGCAATGCTGTGCATCTCTCCTGGGAGCCAGCTGAAACGGGAAAACAGGATGAATATCGCATTAGGTAAGTCGCTGCTATAAAAGAGTTATGCTATTTAGATATTTTACTTAAATTACCCTCTTCTCTCTATCGAAGGTACTATGAGAAGTACAACACGACAACGGATGTTGAGAATCCCACACCACTGGTTGCTCACACAAACCTAACAGAGTTTAAGCTGGAACCCCTCCTACCTGGACGACGTTATCAAATTGAAGTGGAAGCTCTATCAAATGGCATCAGTTCAAATAGTACAAGTCTCATGCGTGATACACGACCCGCAGCACCTATTATTCAGGAGCTGCGAAGCATCAATCAGGGACTGAATATAAGCTGGCGCAGTGATATCAATTCACGACAGGATCGGTACGAGGTGCATTATCAGCGCAACGGTACCAACGAGGAGCGTACGATAAGCACAAATCGCACTAGCTTAACCATCAAATATCTACGTCCTGGCTCCGGCTATGAGATCAAGGTGTATGCCATCAGTCACGAGATGCGCAGTGAACCGCATTCCTATTTCCAAGCAGTTTGTAAGTGTTCAATTTCCCTCTCCCTAGGGGTAAACGCTATGTCTTTGCTATTAGCTATTAGATATCCTTAAGTACCAATAGTTATTCTGTAAAAGATCCCAATTAAGTTTTTCCCTGAGCTCTTTTAATTCAACATCAGATAGTTTGGGGGTTTTTTGTGTTTTGCTGTGAAAATACTTCAATGAAAATTATTGATAATCCCTATACCCTTACCCTCTTGCAGTTCCAAAGCCACCACGCAATCTCACACAGCTTACAGTGAACACAAACTTGGTGAAACTCCATTGGCTACCACCAGAGGGTAGCGATTACAGTGAATATGCCGTGCGTTATCGCACAGCCGGCTCAACGTGGCAACGTCTGCCCAATGTGCATGAACCTAAGGCACGCATCGAAGATATGCATCATGGTGAACGTTATCTAGTGCAGGTGAACACCGTAAGTTTCGGTGTGGAGAGTCCTGCACCACTTGAGCTGAATGTAACTATGCCACCACAACCAGTATCAAATGTGGTGCCACTTGTTGACTCACACAATCTCACACTGGAATGGCCCTTTCCGGATGGTCATATTGATTACTATACCATCAAATGGTGGCCCACAGATGCTGCACAGCTGGTGGAGTACAAGAATGTGACGCAGCTACCGGAAGAGTGTAAGTACTCAGAATGCGATATTAAATGATTCGATTCTCACTCTTAACTTTGCATTGCTTTGGTAGTGAGCTCAACCAGTGTAAGGATACCCATTGAGGATCTATCACCAGGACGTCAATACAAATTCGAAGTGCAGGCCAGCTCTAATGGCATTCGTTCTGGCATAACGCATCTCTCGACACGCACCATGCCGCTGATACAATCTGATGTATTCATATCGAATGCCTTTGAGAAGCAGGAGCCACAGGCGGAGGATGGTAGCAACGATGAACAGCAACAGACGAGGCAGAGCAATAGCATCACATTAAACTATACGCCGACACCAGCGTCAAGCACACGCTTCGATATATATCGCTTCTCGCTGGGAGATCCCAAGATTAAGGATAAGGAGAAACTGGCCAATGATACGGAACGCAAGTTGAGCTTTACAGGACTGACACCTGGCCGTCTATACAACATCACCGTTTGGACAGTGAGCGGTGGCGTGGCCAGTTTGCCCATACAGCGTCTCTATCGATTGCATCCGCTGGCCATAAACGAACTGCAGGCCACGCAATTGGACTCCAAAGAGATAACATTACGCTGGACAGCGCCAGCCGGCGAGTACTCAGACTTCGAGCTGCAGTATCTAAGCGCCGATGAGGAGTCACCACAGCTGCTGCAGAATGTCACCACACAGACACAGATAACACTACATCATCTGCAGCCGTATCACAACTATACGTTCACCATATCGGTGAGATCTGGCAGTGATTTGGGCAGCGCCATGATGCGCACCAGTGCACCCATCTCGGCAAGCTATCAAACGTTGCCATCGCCGCCGGGACGTGTCGATTATTTCCAGCCCAGCGATGTGCAGCCTGGCGAGATAAGCTTTGAGTGGCTGTTACCCGCCCAGGAGCAACATGGACCCATCGAACATTTTCGCATTAGCTGCCAGAATGTGGATGATGCAGCAGATATTACCAACTATGAGCTGCCGGCAAATGCCACACAGGCACGTCTCGAAGATCTTGTGCCGGGCAAGAGCTATGTATTTCGCATACAGGCCAAATCTGCACTGGGCTATGGCTATGGTGCTGAGCGTGAGCATCGTCAGTTGATGCCCATATTAGCGCCACCAGTGCCACCGCCACACATAATGCCAATCGAGGTGAGCCGCAGTAGTTCCACCATACAGATACGTTTCCGACAGAGTTACTTCTCGAATGCGCATGGCTTGGTGCGCCAGTACACCATCATTGTGGCCGAGGATGTGGGCAAGAATGCCTCTGGTCTGGAAATGCCCAGCTGGCAGGATGTACAATCGTATACTGTGTGGTTACCCTATCAGGCTATCGAACCCTATAATCCCTTTGCCCACAGCAACGAAACCGGTCAACGTGGCGTTGAGGACTTCACCATTGGCAGCGCCGGCTGTGAGAAGCATCGCACTGGCTACTGCAATGGACCGCTTAAGTCAGCAACCACATATCGCATCAAGGTGCGCGCCTTTACGGATGAGGATAAGTTCACGGATACGGTATATAGTGAACCCATTACCACAGATCGCGATGATGTTCTTTGGCTGGCCAGCAGTTTGGCCATTGTGTTGTTTGTGCTGTGCATCTTGTTGCTACTGTATTACCGTTATCGTTGCAACAGCATACGAAAGTCAAGCAATAAGCTAGCTCGGATGCAAGATGAATTGACTGCCTTGCCGGAGGGCTATATAGCTGCAAATCGTCCGATACATATTAAGGATTTTGCGGAACATTATCGCCTCATGTCGGCCGATTCGGACTTTCGTTTCAGCGAAGAGTTTGAGGATCTCAAGAATGTGGGTCGTGATCAGGCATGCAGCTTTGCGGATTTGCCATGTAATCGACCCAAAAATCGTTTTACCAACATTCTACCATATGATCATTCCCGCTTTAAGCTACAGCCAGTGGATGATGATGATGGCTCCGATTATATCAATGCCAATTATATGCCTGGGCATAATTCTCCAAGAGAATTTATTGTCACACAGGGACCATTGCACTCTACACGTGAGGAATTCTGGCGCATGTGCTGGGAAAGTAATTCTCGTGCCATTGTCATGCTAACACGTTGCTTTGAGAAGGGTCGGGAGAAGTGTGATCAGTATTGGCCCATTGATCGTGTGCCCATCTTTTATGGTGACATCAAAGTGCAGCTAATCACAGATACGCATTTCCTTGATTGGTCCATAGCTGAGTTTATGGTCTCCAGGGTAAGTTTATTACTAAGAGAGAGAGAGAGAGAGAGCGTAGCATTTTCTCTCTCCCTCTCTTCGCGTCTCTTTCTACTAACTCATGTGTTAGCCATGAACTAATTAATGTTAGAAACACTTAATTCGTTGCTTTCCTTTTGCTACTTTGCGATTTCTCTTATTCTTCATATTCGTTCCTTCTTCTGAAAGCAGCTATCTTCTTCTGATAGCTTTCTACAGAATTTATATAGCTTTCTTCCACTCTAAAAGCTTCTCCCTCTTTTTCATATAGTTGCTTTCTTTATCTACTATATCCTTGCTACCCATCTTACTTCTACTTTCTTCCATCTTCTCTCCAACTATACATTTCTTATCTTCTTCCATGTTAACTCCATTTTCCCTATCTTCTAGAGCTGCGAATCGCGCATCATGCGCCACTTCCATTTCACCACATGGCCAGACTTCGGGGTGCCAGAACCGCCTCAATCTCTGGTGAGATTTGTGCGTGCCTTCCGGGACGTTATCGGCACCGATATGCGACCCATTATCGTTCACTGTAGCGCCGGAGTGGGCAGATCTGGTACATTTATAGCACTGGATCGGATATTGCAGCATATTAATAATTCCGATTATGTGGATATATTTGGCATAGTATTTGCCATGCGCAAGGGTAATGCAATCATTAATTTATCTCCTATTTATCTATATATGTATAAACTAATACCTAAACTTTTGAATCGCCCCTCGTTTAGAACGCGTTCTCATGGTGCAAACGGAACAACAATATGTATGCATACATCAGTGTCTGCTGGCGGTGCTGGAGGGCAAGGAGCATTTACTTGCTGCTTCTCATGAAATGCATGAAAATGATGGCTATGAGGGTGAGTACAAGAAAAGTAGATATTTCCCCCCTTAACTCCCACCCCTTTTCCTTTTTCCTCTCCTATCCCACCACAAAAGAACCAAAACTTCCTCTCTCTTTCTTGACGTTGCTGCGGCTAAAATTTTAGTTTTGTTTTTTGTTTTTATCTTTAAATAATTTTATTATTGCTACTAAAATTTTCTTTCTCTCTCTCTCTCTATCTATCTCTGTTTCGCTTTCTTTATACACACACACACACACACACAAACACACACACCCACACGTACATATATTAAAAATCGGGTGTTATTTTGCTTTCTTTATTTTTGGCTGCGGTTTCCATCCAAACAAAAAAAAAATTTCTTGTAACTAACAAAAAAAATTTGGTATAATTTAATGATTTTCTTCTCTCTTTTTACACACACACACATACACACACACACACACATTTACACTCATAAAAAAAAAACAATTGTAAATTATCTAACACACACACACACACACACACACACTACACACAACACACTCTGCTCTGAACTGCTCCAAAATGCTCCAAAAAAAAAAAAAAAAAAAAAAAACCAAAAACATAAATTTCAAATATTTGAAATTTAGTGACTAAAATTTACTTAGAGCGCCAAAAGCAGTCGCCAGTGTTGAATGATATTGCCTCGCCCCCTATGCGTGCATCCCTGGCATTGGCTGAGGAGCTGGACAGGGAGCTGGAACTGGAATTGGAACTGCAGCAGATTGATGATATAGAAGAGCTTAATGAGCATGATAATATCGATGAAGTTGCTGATGACGATGATGATAAATGTGATAATGATGATGCTGATGATGATGATGATGATGATGATGATGATGATGATGATGATGATGATCAGCAGCCTTTAAACAATGAGACAACAGCCACATTATCGTCCAGCAGTGCTACAAGCCCAGGCAGCAGTCAGGAGCAGCTGCAACAGCAACAGCAACAACAACAACAACCACACCAACACCATCCACAACAACAGCAACAACAAACACCAACAACAACTTGCACTAGCACTAAAGCTGTATCTGATACAGACACAGACACTGAGGAGGAGGATGGTGATGGTATTGATAAGAGTCCTCTTTTAGGTTTGTACCATAAACAACAACAACAACAAGTACAGCAAGCTACAACAAATTGAATGACTGCATCCAATTGTCAACAACAACAACCACAACAACAAACAAACAAACAATAACAACAACTACAACAACAAACAAACAAACAACAACAACAACAACTGCAAAAAATAAACAACAAAAAAATTGCAATTTAATCCTAAAACTAAAACTAATTGTCAGCTAATATTTCTTACACTTAACATTTGATTTGTATATAAATGAATAACATATATAATATATAACTATATATAGTATATAACACATGTATAATAGTAGTAGTGTACTTACACACTTACACACACATACACACAGCTTGTAACTAACGCCTTGGCATGCTGCAATTAATATTGAAAATAAAACAAAGAGAATGCAAGACAAAAAAAGAAAATGCAGTAGAAACTTGAAAAGAAAATACTAATACTTTCTCTATAAAAATTATAATTCACAGATGACGAAGGCATTGCCGAAACAGGTATCTGATAAAGCAATCGGAGAAAGCAAAGGATACAAAAGGAGTATGCCAGATGTGGAAGTGAAAGTGAAAGTGAATATTTTGCACATGGAAGCTAATGCCGTGTGCTGTTGCTGCTGATATTTATACATATATACATACACACACACACACACACACACGCATATATATATATATATATATATTATAATAACACAGTGTGTGTGTTGTGTGTATTGCATATATCTATATCTATAAGTTGTATGTAAAAAAAAACAAAAAAAAATCTGCCTGTGATGTGCTGGATGTGATTTGTCTACAATTTTGGCATACGCGCGACAACGATAACAGTAACAGCCACTAGAGTCGGTAGACTATATCTATATCTATATCTTTATCTATATTTTTTTATTCATATATGAAGAGAGACAGAGAGAAAGAGAGAGAGTTAGTGTAGTAGGGGAAAGCCCTGTTAAAACTACCCACGAGACGTGTAAATGCCGCCAATTGGACCAAACAATAACAGAGCGTAATCTTAAGTTTCAGGTATAATTACATATAGGTCTAACTGTAAACTAACTATAAATCTTATATAAATATATCTATAAATATTTGTGTATGTCTATTATGTTATATTAATCAGGCATTAACATGATTTTGCTCCTACATGTATGGCCATTTCATACGAATTACGATAAACGTTACGTTACGTCACGTCACGTCACGTCACGCTACAATTTGATTTAAATAACTATTATTATTAATAACAATTCTTATAAAAATTTTGTTGTACTTTTGTTTTTTTTTTTTATTATTTTTATTATTATTATTATTATTGTGTGACTGTATTTAGATTCAATTATTGTATTATCTATTGACCTATATACACATATTTATATATATAAATATATATATTACTATTTAGATATATATATATATATATATATATATATATATATTGTTTTATTTTTATATAAATTTATTTTTAGTTTTTAAGTGAAATTATACAAAATTTTCCATATTTTTTTGTAATGCAATTTGTTGTTGTTATTGTTGTTTTTATTTATGTAATTATATATATATATATATATTTAAATATTGGGGGATATCGGGAAAACTTGCATTTGCCATATTATCAATTGGTTTAATTTAGTCAAAGAATTTTATAGAAATCTTTATATATATAATTTCAATTCTCATTTTAAGAGAGTGCAATAAAAAAACTATATATATACATATATATTTATACATGTAAAATAGGAGCAACAACAACAACAACAAGAGCAAAATGCTTTATTATAAATAATCCTGTAGCATTTATTTATAAAAAAGAAAAGAAAATAAAAACAAAAATGATATCAACAAAAAGCAAGTGCAACGCAAACGAAAGTAATAAAAAACATTTAAACATAACTTTTAAATTGTTTATTAATGTATCCAATTCTATAGCTGTTAGCTGTTGATCCAGAATATATATATATATATATATATATATATATATATATTGCATAATAAGCTTAAAGCCTCCGCTTGCTAGGATCTCAATCAAATTTCTAATTCACAAATTTCTATTGGTAATCGACAAGAGAATGAAATTTTTTGCTGAAATTCTCAATTAGTTAAAACAAGCAAATAATCGCTCCAATCTGGAAATACGGGTGCCAAATCTGGGGCCTGGCTTGCGATAGCCAGATTCGAAAAATCCAGGTTGCCCAAAATAGAGTCGCTAGGATCATCACTGGGTGCGAGTGGTATGTAAGAAATTCTACACTGCATAAAGACCTGAAACTGTCTACGGTGTTTGATCAGATAAACAGGCACTCCAGTCGATACCAAGACAGATTAATGCGGCACAGAAATCGCCTGGCAAACGACGACCAACTAGGCTGAAGAGGAGAACACCCAAAGATCTCATTCATCGAACTCCGAGGATGAAAGTCAGCAGAAGCTGATTCACTGTATTTGTTGTTATGTTATTATGTGTTAATTGATTTGTTAATTATTTGTAAACACTAATCTAAGATTAGCCGGCGCGACCAGCTGGGCTGAATGAATAGCTGAAAAGAACACAAAGGGGTTTTCTGATACTCCGTATTCTAATAAAAAAAAAAAAATAAAATAAAATAAATTAAAGCAAAAATATATTTATTTATCCCAAATTTCCAATGATATCTTAGGGTTACTTTGTCTACCCCTAAGAATATATCTATAATATATAAAACATATAACAAGCTAAAAATTTGCATTTTATTTTATATATACTGGTCTCTTTTTATTGGGTCTCTTCTCTGAAGAGACTGACAATAACAGATATTCAGATATTTACTTACTTAACTTGAGAGTTTCTGATTGTAATTGCTTATAAATCTACAGGTTCTTAAATATTTGTGTTTGGGCTTTAAGTTGGAGAATGGCTGGACGCGATATGATTTGGATGGATTGTCTGATAAGTCTTTGTGGATTAGTTCCAAACGTACCACGGTGGCCTAGCGATGGTGCTCAGAACTCTCGATTATGACCTTTGCATCATATTAATATATCTGGTGGGGGAATGCTGCTGGCGTTTCCCCACAGCATTGCAGACCGTCGGTCCAGATTGAATTTTGCACAAAGTTAGATAGCAGGAACTTGCACTCCAGTCCAGGCTAACGGAATAGCGTATGTTGATAAGCCAGTGAAAGTTATTGGCCCTCAGTTTTAATCGCCTTTCAGCCCCATTGCTTTTACTTAAACAAGTAAGAAGTCTGTAGTCGAGTGTACCCGACTGCGAGAGCCCCTTTGCCTACATATACAGCCATACACCCACATACTCATACATACACACAGTTCTGCACGTACTTGGACATTGCGCGCGCCTTTAAGCCCCCTACGCTATATGGCGCGGTACTTAATGTTGTATAGCTTCCCTGTTTATTGTTCACTCTTAACGAAATTTACAACGTGAATTAGGAATAGTCTATTTAATATGTGTGCGATAAATAAATATGATCGGTTGAAAATTGTGCTTAAAAATCGAATTTTTTTTTCGAATTGCGATGGTCAGGAGAGGAAATTCAAAAATCAAAAACAAACTCGTATAACCTACGAACATAACGAATCTAGATTTCAAGTTTGGTTTCTCTAGCTCTTATAGTCTCTGAGAAACAGGCGTTCAAACAGACGGTCAGACGGACAGACACACAGACGGACACGGCTACATCAACTCGTCTTGTCGTCCTGATTCAGAATATATATACTTTATGGGGTCTCCGATGATTATTTCTATGTGGTATATACTTTTTGATTTTGCACATTTGCAATAGCTCCGCTTTGCTTCTTTTTTACAAAAAGGCAAAGGGGCTAAAAGGCTAATAAAAATGTACAAAATATAAAAGTATGAAACAGGTACAAATAATTATCTAGTTCTATACGACAGTGTAAGCTGTTGACTCATCTAGTCATCCTGATCGAGAATAAAATATAATAAAGAGATTAAATATTGCAATTTAATTACAAATACAAAAAAATTAGTAAATATAATCTGCAACTGCAACTCGAACTCGGGACCAAAGACATAAGAAGAGTTGATGCAATGCCCTACACCACAGAGGCAAAATCCAAGCCTATAACATAATAGACTTAAAGCCTCCGCTTGCTAGGATCTCAATCAAATTTGTAATTCACAAATTTTTATTGCATAGCGACAAGAGAAAGAAATATTTTGCTGTAATTCTCAATTAGTTATAGCAAATATATGTAGTTATTTCACCTAAATTTCCAATGAAATTTCAAGGTTACTTTGGTTTACCTTTGTTTATGTGTATATATTTATATATACACATAATCGTAACTTTGTTTAGTCTTGGCTAACAGCCTTGATTAATTTTTTTCCTTTCACCATTTTCTGTCTAATTCGCCAATAGCTTTAGGTGGTGTCCCATCAAGGGTTATCTATTCTTTGAAGCTCTTATAGCAGAGATGCGGAAATCGCAATTTTTTTAATACCAATAGGCTCTTTTCAGGGCCATAAATCATTTCTTAAAAGAATTTAAAATATTTACAAACTAATTGTTATAAATGTTCAAATTAACCAGCACATCGATGTCAAAGGAAGAGAATCGATAACTACGATACGAAGTTAACAATAAGCATTTCTCCTCAAACATCGTCGATATATCGATGTATCGTGAAACCTCTAATGATGATTAGGTCTACCTTTGATTATTAAATGCAATTATTAATACATTATATATTTCTACCCAAATGAAATTCTACTGACTTTAACCTTGTAGTATAACCTTTTTCTTTGTGAATTTCTTATACTGCTCTTAATATTAGCTAGCAACAATACAAGAAACCAAAAAAAGCAGCAGGGAGCACTCGCCCGCATACCAACAATAAATAATTAAGTAATAAAGTTAAAAATAATAATAAAAATTAAATGAAAAGTAAACATTTTCTTATAAAAACAAAGAAAATGTGTCTAAAACTAATATTTATGGTTTTTCCTTATGTTTTTCCAATATATCTTCCAAAATATCTACTCATCATGATCAAGAATATATATATATATATATATATATATGGTTATTTCAACTTTTCACATATTTTCTCCTAATTTATTTTAAAAAAATTTTAATTTAATTACAAGAGCAAAAAATTTTTTATATATAATCTGCAGTATTTGCCACACACCTACGAAATGCATTTCAACCAAACCCTGCAAAGAATGCATTTGTACTACCAGATTTACCAGATGACAACCAGAGGACGCATTCTTCAATCTTGTTTAGTCCTCACGTCATAGCGAAAATCATAAGAGATCAACTGCAACCCAAGAAATCACCAGGATACGACCAAATAAATCAAAAAATGATCATCGAGCTGCCTCAATGCGCAATCCACACCATCTGCCTGCTATTTAACGCGATAACCAAATTTGGCTACTTTCCAGACTGTAGGAAAAAATCTATTATTATCATGGTTCCCAAGCCCGGAAAAGATCACTCGGTTCCCGCATTATATAGACCTATTAGCCTTCTTTCGTGCCTATCGAAACTTTTCGAAAAATGCCTACTGGGGTACATTATGTCATTCCTGTATAGCCACAACAAAATACCATCACACCAATTTTGGCGAAAGGCACGGCACCATCGAGCAAGTAAACCGTATAACCTCAACCATACGCACGGCATTCGAACACCGAGAATATTGCTCAGCGATCTTTCTGGACGTAGCTCAAGCCTTCGACAGAGTCTGGCTAGATGGGCTTATGGTTTATAATCAAAACAACGCTTCCAAAGTGCACTCACAACCTTTTAGAGTCGTACCTCTACAACCGAACTTTCTCTGTGCGATGCAACTTGGCGATGTCAGAAGTTCACTCGATAAAAGCTGGACTTCCTCAAGTCAGTGTACTTGGGGCTACACTGTACTTACTGTACACAGCTGACATTCCAACAAACAGCAATGTGGTTCTATCTACATTCGCCGACGACACCGCGATCATCAGTTGCTCCAAATGCCCTTTAAGAGCAACAGATCAACTAACATCCTACCTGGGTGACATCGAGAAGTGGCTGTCAGACTGGCGAATAAAAATCAATGAGCAGAAATGTAAGCACCTTACTTTCATGCTCAACAGACAAGACTGTCCCTCGCCGTCACTTAACGGCACATCCCAAAATCAATCCCAAAATCATCGGAGGTCACCTATCTCGGTGTACACCTTGACAGACGGCTTACTTGGCGCAGCCACGAAGAACACCTAAGGGCCAACAATCTCCACTGGCTCATCAGGTCTTCCTCTCCACTTAGCCTCGACTACAAGGTCCTAATGTACAATTCAGTCTTAAAGCCGATATGGACTTATGGCTCCGAGCTGTGGGGGACTGCCAGTCGCAGCAATATTGACATAATTCAAAGGTCTCAATCCAAGATCCTAAGAACTATTACCGGGGCACCGTGGTATGTTCGGAACGAAAACATCCAAAAGGATCTCAACATTCCTCCCGTCAGAGACGTTATAGCCCAACTTAGAGCTAAATACCAAACCAAACTCCGCACCCATCCAAACCTCCTCGCGAGAGATCTATTGCGTCAAGTTGACTGGTCCCGCCTTTGTCGTAACGACATGCCAACCCAGTGAATATTATTTAGGGCCCACAGATTACATCCCAGTAACAGTCGTAACTGGTACATAATTAAGATATAAGATTCGTAATACTTTTTGTTAGACTCAAACTGAGTAGATCCAAAAAATAAAGCAAAGTAAAAAAAAAAAAAAATATATATAATCTGCAACTGCAACTCGAACATGCGACCAAAGACACAAGAAGAATTGATGCAATGCCCTACACCACAGAGGCAAGACCTAACCCTATGACAAAGTACACTTAAAGCCTCCGCTTTCTAGGATCTCAATCAAATTTGTAATTCACAAATTTCTATTGCCTATCGACAAGAGAAAGAAATGTTTTGCTGTAATTCTCAATTAATTAAAGCAAAAATATATTTACTTATCCCAAATTTCCAATGATATATTAAGGTTACTTTGGTTTACCTTTGTTTATGTGTATATATTTATATATACACATAATCGTAAGTTTTTATAATCTTGGCTAGCAGCCTTGATTATTTTTTTTCATCTTACCATTTTTTTTGCCGGGACTCCTATTTTTTGGTTGTATCCCATCAAGGGTTAATTAATCTTTTGAATTTCTTGTGGCGGAGATTCAGATATAAAATTGTTTATAAAACAATTTTATTGATTAATTTGTATACTTATTTGCTGTGCTTACTTATTGCCTCTTATGGGTGATTAAGTACAAATAATAAATAAATAAAAGAATATTTTAAATTAATTATTAATTATATTGTAACCTATGTTACTGCATTTTTAACAATGTATTGTTAGTTGATGGCCATTGCGCGCGCCTTTTATCCCCCCCGCTCTCTATTGTGCGATACTTAATGTTGTATAACCTCCGTGTTTATTGTTCAATCCAATCTTTGCAAAATTCACAAAGCAGAACAAGAATGGTCTAGCTATGATGTATGACAAAAAAAAAATCCAATCGGTTGAAAATTGTGCTTTATAATCGATTTTCTTTTAATTGCGGTGGTAATTTAAAAATCAAAAACTAACTGATCTAGCGTACGAAAACAATAAATCTAGCTTTAAAATTTGGTTGCTCTAGCTCTCTTATAGTCTCTGAGAAACATGCGTTCATATGGACGGACGGACGGACAGACAGAGGGCTAGATCAACTCGTCTTGTCGTCCTGATTCAGAATATATATATACTTTATGGGGTCTCCGATGATTATTTCTATGTGTTACATACTTTTGGATTTTGAACATTTCCAATAGCTCCGCTTAGCTTCTTTTTTACAAAAAGCCAAATTGGCTAAAAAAAAGTAGCTCTTATGTGCGCTATCTTAATATACTTATGTGCACAGCTATTTCTTACCATAAGTGCGATATTTAAATTCACGGCCTAAAAGTATGCAATAAAAACTGTATGTATATGTTTTATAAAAAATATCGCATAATTTGAATTTGGGTTACAATTCTTTCAGGAAAATAACGAAAATTGTTAAGCTTAACACTTATCGATTAGCGATTATTGTAGTTATAGCTGAAGTTGTGTATTTGAGGTTGTTTCTATATAAAGGTAAAAGCTAAAACATTTAAGAAATCTTAATAAGCTGTACAAGCCAAATACAGTAGAAATAATCTGGGCAATTATAAAATTGCAAGCTGATACCACAAACAGGCCAAGAATATCGACGACTTCTTTCAAGTTCCAGTGAAATGCACTTCAATATGTGTACGTGCGTTTGCCTATATATATGTGTAAATGTGGTTGTACTGTGTGTGTGTGTGTGTTTGTCGGCATTCGCTTAAACAAATAAAGCTTGGGACTAATTGCATTTGCACTTGTTGTGCGATATTTCTATGTTGAAATTATATGGCCACGAGTTCTGAGTGTGGAGTCCGCGTCTCTAAGTCTCTCTCACTCCGAGTATGAGTTGTTAGCGACGAGGCACGAATGCGAAATGATTTTAACTTAGAGTAAATGTTCCGTTTATACCCTCTACTCATTAAATAATAGTTAAAAAAGAGAGTATGCTGTACATATAATAATTGAAATTATATAAATATTTTTTTCTTACTAAGAATGAAAGATTTTTATGATAGAAGAGACACATATTAAACTTGACACAATTGTAATAATAGGATATCATAAAGTCGTTCAATTGTGCTTAGGGCATTTATTGATGTTGTTAGTTTCGTTTTGGCGAGCTGAAGACACGTCATTTGTCATTTATCTGTAGCCTTTTAGCGTTTGCTTTAATTGACTTCTACTAGTCTACAACTCTTCAAATGTTTCTTTAGTGTTTTGTCTTTAGTTTATAGCCTTAAATTGTTGTGGCCATAGAATGAAAAACACAAACAAAACAAAACAAAAAAAGAAAATAGTATACGAATATGTCTAAAGAATATGCCAGGCATCATCATTTCATTCTAAGCAACCATCCAGCCATCCCATCCATGTGTTTTATGGCCAATACCAATTGGCCATAGCGCGGAACATTTAGCTTCATTACGTCAAACCATTTCAAGATGTCTGCAACCATGGAGCGATGCTAACGCTCTTCTTCCTAGAGCACTGTAAAACCGTTTTAATTAGATGTAACCATAATAAATCAACAACAACACAAACAGCAACAACAACACATAATAATAAGAATAATAATAATAACAACAACAATTTGCAGCTGCTGTTTTGTGAGTGTGTTAAGTGTGTATTGAGCGTGAGCCTAGGACACTTTTTTTGTTCCCATAAGCCACAAGACAAATGAGCAACTCAATGGACTAACTATAACCAAAGCAACCGACTCAAAAAAAATAAATAAATAAAAACAACAACAACTAACAATAACAACAAACAACGGCAACAGCAATAGCAACAATGTCGTCTCCAAGCATCATTCGTTGCAGTTGATGCAGTGGACCAAGCCATTACATAATGGCCAGAGATGAGCGAATGAGTTGAGCAAATGAGCAATTGACATGCAAAAAGGCCGTTTGCCGCTCTCCAATACTCTGCCCGGTTCAAATAACAATTTAACCCAAGTAAAGCCAATGGTACCTAAAACAGGCACAAAACAACCTCAGGCTCAAAAATAGAATACAAATGGAATTTTATAGAAAAGTACAAAAAAAAAATAAAAATTATAAAAATTTTAATATTTAGCAAGAACTTGTCTGGTACTCGAACTTACTACCTCTCCTCATTAATAGTCTAAAGTTCTAAAATTATTTTTAATAATTATTAAATAAGTTATTATCTTCCAGTTTTTGACAAAATATTGCGCTTAATTATTATACTTCTATATATATTATATTTATTAATTAATTTAATATTATTAATAATAATTTAAGTATTTCTATATAAAGTATATATATATATTAAGATTGCCTTAACTGAGGTTTTATATTTTCTGAATAAATTTCACAATTTATAAAAGCAAATTCAAAATAACCAAAAGCCGGATTGTTATGTGCCTCATAAATGTAACCTTAAAAGTATTGAGAATAGAAAATAGAAACTTGTTACTAATTCTTCATTCTTGATTCAAATGGAACTTTCATATTGCGCAGCTAACAAAGAATTTCTAAAGGTAAAGGACATTGCCTAAGAAAAACCTAAAAGTGTAAATTGCTTCATTGACAAGTTAAAGTTACTAAAATAAAAGAGATTCAATATAATAATAATTGATTTCAGTTAAGCCATAAATATGATTGTTGATGATAAATATTTAATATTATTACTATTATTTTTTACAATATTTATATATTTTTTTTGATTTATAAATAATATATATTACTATATTTATAATTATAATAAGTACATTTCTATATAAAATATATTTAACATATTCTATTTATTTTAAGATATTTTTATTTATTTATTATATATTTATATAAATTGTTTTAATTTTTCATATATTTTTTAGTTGTTCAATCATGGGTTAAGCAGCTAATGATTTAATCTGATTTAATTGGTTTTTGTTTATGGTAATTATACAGTATATTCTATAGCTTCCTATGATCTTATCCCACGTCACTTGAGGGCGCCACTTGATTATTATATTATGGAGTAATAGCTGCATTTTGATATAAATTCAAGTCTCTAATAATGGCTACCAATCAGAGAGCTGGAGGAGGAGGACTTTTAAATTGGTAATTGCCTATGGTAATATGTTGTATGTTGGATATTGTCTGTGGGCCACTTGGTCAGAATGTTTCTTTCATTTTGAATATTTTTAGTTTTTTTCTTGTTTTTCTTTTTTTTATTTTCTTTTTGGCTCTAAGCTCAGTTTAACCCACATTCATGTGTGTGTCTCTCTTTGTGTGTATGTGTGTGTGAGTGTGGAACTGCTACCATTTGACAAACGCCTTGGCGAAATGCAAATTGCATAGAAACTACCACAACTAGTATCTCAGTCCTAATTCTAAACCCAATCCCAGTCATAGTTCCCCTCCAATGCAAATGGATGTGCGCTGCGCATGCAATTTTGATGATGGCTTAAAAAAAGAATAGAAGAAAAGAAACCAAAAAAAAAAAGTGAAAAAAAAACAAAGCGACCCTACAACTTCAACTTGAACTTGCGAATTTGCTAGACGACGAATCAAGCCAACACCAAAAGTAACAGCAACAGCAGCAACAAAAAAACGGCAACAGCAACAGCAACACCAACGCCAGCAGCAATCAGCGGCAAGTGAATGAGCTTAAATTGTCCATGGCTGCAGAGGGAGGAGGAGAGTGTTGCAGTTGAGTGTGATTTGATGGAGAAGAGCAATGAGAGGTAGTGTATGTGTATGCGTGTGTGTGTTGCTGTTTTGCAGCTGCAAAAGACGCGCGTCTTGGAGGCGAGCAAAACCGCAGAGCTTAGATGATGACTAGCAGGCTGAAGGCCTGGGCTGGTTGGTTACTTGACTGGTTACCTGGTTTGTTGCATGCTTGTTGTTGTTGCCTCAACGCCCTCAGTACGTTATTATGCGGCTGTTATTGTTACTATTATCGTTGTTATTGTTGTTGTTGTCTGGTCGGTCGTCTGTGGAGCATCAAGGCACTGGGGCAGCGAGGCATCAAGTTCGCAACGGGCGACAGGAGCCATGCAACGACTGCAACTGCATCTGCAACTGCAACAACAGTAATAACAACAGGGGGCAACTGTCTGAAGGGTGTTGCTTTGGTTAAGCACACACACACACACACACACAAACACACACACACTCAAAACTACACAACCACAAGCATACACGTTGTATAGACAAGCCTCAATTAAGTTGCAATTGCAGTTGTTGTTGCTGTTGGCTTTGTTGCATTTGTTGCTATTGCTCTTGCATGTTGTTATTGTTTGTTGCTGCGCCGCGTTGGCGGCGTAGGAATTTCGCTAGATGCTGCCCACGCGCCGCTGCCTGTTGCCACTGCCAGTTACGGCTGCCACTGACTATTGCTGCTGCTTGTTGCTGCTGATAAAGTCCAAAATGATGTACTACCTTCTGCTGGTAGTTTGCTGTTTGCGTCTTAGTTTTAAGCAGCAGTACAGTCCAGGAGTGCACTGCGGGTATATTAAGTGCGCCCAAGATCTAATATACTTTATAAAATTTTTAAAAGAAATATAAAAATTAAGCCTATAAATAGTAGAAAAAAAATATGTGATATATTAAAATATATTTATATAAAAATATTTTGTTTATTTATTTAAAAATATATTTTAATAACAAGAAAAAATAAATAGAAATAAATTACTAAATTTATAAAAAGAAATATAAAATAAAACAAGAAAAAATAAATAGAAATAAATTACTAAAATTGTAAAAAAAAGAATATAAAATAAAACAAGGAAAAATAAATTAATAAAATTGTTAAAATAAAATATATGAAAATAACACAAGTAAATTAATAATAAATTATTTAATTACATAATATATATTTAAACAAAACTATTTTAAAAAAAAATCAAAAAAAATATTTTTGTATAAAATTAATATAATAAAATAAAATAATAATAAAAAAGTAAATAAAATTAAATTTGATAAGAAATATTAGCAAAATAATATAAATAAAACAGAAATAAAATAAATATGCAAGAACTTACTTAATTTGAAAATCAAGAGATAAAACAAGTAAATAGAGATAGAGTCGAGTGTACCCGAATACGAAAACCCTTTTGCCCACGTGCACAGCCACGCCTCTCTTACTGCGGGGGTCAAAGGCAAAAGCTCAAAAATCTAAAATAATCCCGTATAGCGTATAAAAATAAAGAATCTAGATTCCTAATTTGGTTGCTCTACCTCCTATAACCTCTGATAAACAGGCATACAGATAGAATGCATCAGACATCAGACGGACAGCAGACAGACAGGCTTAGATCGACTCTTCTAGTCGTCCTGATTAAGGGATTCAGAATTGCAATTAAATTACAAAAATAAAAATTTATATATATAGAGTCTGCATCTACATTGATGCTATGCCTTACACCACAAAGACAATTTGCCAATTTGGGGAAAAAGAAAAAAAATAAAAATTTAGTATATAGAATCTGCAACTGCAACTTGAACTCGAGACCAAAGACATAAAAGGAGTTGATGCAATGCCCTACGCCACAGAGATAATATGAATCTAAAGACTCCGCTTGCTAGGATATCAATCAAATTTGTAATTCTCAAATTTCTATTGCATACCGACAGGGAAAAGCAATTTCGTCCTATAATTCTCAATTAGTTATAGCAAATATATGTAGTAATTTCACATAAATTTCCAATGAAATTTCAAGGTTACTTTGGTTTACCTTTGTTTATGTGTATATATTTATATATACACATAATCGTAACTTTGATTAATCTAGGCTAGCAGCCTTTATTAATACTTTTCAAGATTTTCTTTTCCCAATATATCAGCATTTGATTCCTATCAAGGCTTAACGGTTCTTTTGAGTTATAAATTGGCAGCAGTGATGAACTTCATCACTAAATAAAATAAATGAATGAATAATGAGATGAAGAGCGTTGTTATTCTCTCTTCGGGAAATACTGTTTTATTTCCTAACTAAAATAGGATTCAGATATCAAAAAAGTTATAAAACAACTTTATTGATTGGTTTGCGTATTGTTTGTGCTTAATCATTACGTCTTATGGTTGATTAAGTATAAGGAAAATAATAAAAAGTACAGTTAGTACTAAATATATATATAATATAAAAATATATTAAAGATAGTCAAAGAACAGCGTAAAATCATATGTGTATATTTTTAGCCCCTTGCCTTCAAAAAAGGCTAATAATCTGCTGTATAATCATCGGACATTATATTTTATATTTTACATATATTTTATTTTATTTATTTTATATATATTTGGTATATAATTTATTTTACTTGTTTATTGGCCCCTAAACAGTAGTTTGCTTTTTACCAAAAGGTATATAAAAAAATATATAAAATAAATAAAATAAATAAAATCTCAAAAATAAATAAAATAAATAAAATTTCAAAAATAAATAAAATAAATAAAATGTCAAAAATAAATAAAATAAATAAAATAAATAAAATCTCAAAAATAAATAAAATAAATAAAATAAATAAAATAAATAAAATGTCAAAAATAAATAAAATAAATAAAATGTCAAAAATAAATAAAATAAATAAAATAAATAAAATAAATAAAATAAATAAAATGTCAAAAATAAATAAAATTTCAAAAATAAATAAAATAAATAAAATCTCAAAAATAAATAAAATAAATAAAATAAATAAATTAAATAAAATAAATAAAATAAATAAAATAAATAAAATAAATAAAATAAATAAAATTTCAAAAATAAATAAAATAAATAAAATCTCAAAAATAAATAAAATAAATTAAATAAATTAAATAAATAAAATAAATATATAAATATTTAAAATATTAAAACAAGCATATATATAATGGAATTAATAAATGAAAGGCATTGAATCAAAATTAACATTTCAGCAACATATGGGAAAGTGAGCGAATCCCAACATCCTGGAAAAAAGGAATCATCGTCAAACTACCAAAGAAAGGTGACCTCAGTGACTGCAACAACTGGCGAGGAATTACCCTGTTGAACACAAGTTACAAAATACTTGCCACCCTATTGAACGAACGTCTTCAGGAAATAATCGAGACAACATTGTGAGACGAACAAGGAGGATTCAGACCACACAGGAGCTGCGTAGATCAGGCAAACACACTACGCGCAATTACCGAACAAGCTGTGGAATGGCGTTCACCATTGTACCTCCTGTTCATCGACTTCCAAAAGGCATTCGATTCAATAGACAGAGCAGCGATATGGCGGGCTCTTGCAAGAAAGGGAGTGCCAGTAAAGATCATTAGCATACTGAAAGCTATGTACGATGAAGCGGATCTGGCCGTACTGCACAACGGGAAAATAGGTGCACCCTTCCAGACAAAAGCTGGAGTTAAGCAAGGATGCCCCCTATCGCCACTTCTGTTCAATCTGGTGATTGATGAAATTATGTGAGAACTATGCAAACCCAGGCGCGGAATCACATGGAGCTTCACCCGACATCTTGAAGACCTGGATTACGCGGATGACATTTACCTGCTCGCTCATAAATTCGAAGACATCCAAGCCAAAGCAAATGACCTCGAGACCCGAGCCAACTCAGTAGGACTGAAAATCAATGCATCAAAAACAAAGGCGATGCGCATCAATAATTCCAGCCAAAACAACATAACCATTGGAAGTAAAACCATCGATTTCGTTGACAGTTTTAATTACCTGGGATGTGTCATAACAGCCAATGGTGGAGTGGAAAGTGATGTAGACAGTCGATTGAACAAAGCAAGATCTGCATTTGGAAGACTACACCGAGTATGGAGAAATCAGAAAATAAGTAAGACAACAAAGCTACGCATCTTCAACTGGTGTGTTAAATCCATACTGCTGTACGGAGCGGAGACGTAGCTGACCACACAAAGATTGCTGATGAAATTACAATCATTCATCAATAACTGCCTAAGAATAATATGTGGTATATTCTGGGGAGTGGGACGCCCCAAGATGACCTGGCGCCGTACAGCACTCCGTGAATTGTCCATAAGGAAAATCACATGGGACACAGCAAAACAAACAGCGCCGAATAGAGTCCGGTGGAAAGCCCTTGTAGAAGCCCTAAGCTTCCAGGAGGAGTAAAAAAGAAAAAAAAAAAAAGAAATAAAAAATCTGCAACTGCAACTCGAACTCGAGACCAAAGACATAAAAGGAGTTGATGCAATGCCCTACGCCACAGAGACAATATGAACCTAAAGACTCCACTTGCTAGGATATCAATCAAATTTGTAATTCTCAAATTTCTATTGCATACCGACAGGGGAAAGCAATTTCGTCCTATAATTCTCAATTAGTTATAGCAAATATATGTAGTAATTTCACATAAATTTCCAATGAAATTTCAAGGTTACTTTGGTATACCTTTGTTTATGTGTATATATTTATATATACACATAATCGTAACTTTGATTAATCTAGGCTAGCAGCCTTTATTAATACTTTTCAAGATTTTCTTTTCCCAATATATCAGCATTTGATTCCTATCAAGGCTTAACGGTTCTTTTGAGTTATAAATTGGCAGCAGTGATGAACTTCATCACTAAATAAAATAAATGAATGAATAAAGAGATGAAGAGCGTTGTTATTCTCTCTTCGGGAAATACTGTTTTATTTCCTAACTAAAATAGGATTCAGATATCAAAAAAGTTATAAAACAACTTTATTGATTGGTTTGCGCATTGTTTGTGCTTAATCATTACGTCTTATGGTTGATTAAGTATAAGGAAAATAATAAAAAGTACAGTTAGTACTAAATATATATATAATATAAAAATATATTAAAAATAGTTAAAGAACAGCGTAAAAAATCATGTGTGTATATTTTTAGCCCCTTGCCTTCAAAAAAGGCTAATAATCAATCTGCTGTATAATCGAAAAATGTGTAACATGTATAATCATCGGACATTATATTTTATATTTTACATATATTTTATTTTATTTATTTTATATATATTTGGTATATAATTTATTTTACTTGTTTATTGGCCCCTTAACAGTAGTTTTGCTTTTTACCAAAAGGTATATAAAAAAATATATAAAATAAATAAAATAAATAAAATTTCAAAAATAAATAAAATAAATAAAATGTCAAAAATAAATAAAATAAATAAAATGTCAAAAATAAATAAAATAAATAAAATGTCAAAAATAAATAAAATAAATAAAATAAATAAAATAAATAAAATGTCAAAAATAAATAAAATAAATAAAATGTCAAATATAAATAAAATGTCAAAAATAAATAAAATTTCAAAAATAAATAAAATAAATAAAATGTCAAAAATAAATAAAATTTCAAAAATAAATAAAATAAATAAAATCTCAAAAATAAATAAAATAAATAAAATAAATAAAATGTCAAAAATAAATAAAATAAATAAAATAAATAAAATCTCAAAAATAAATAAAATAAATAAAATAAATAAAATCTCAAAAATAAATAAAATAAATATATAAATATTTAAAATATTAAAACAAGCATATATATAATGGAATTAATAAATGAAAGCCATTGAATCAAAATATTTTTTTAATGAAATAAAATTAAAATAAAAATATAAATTTTTCTTTACATAATACTGTATGCTATTTGTAGCTGTCAATCTTAAAATGGAAAATGTAATTAAAATAGATATATAAATAAAAAGAGGAAATTAATTTTGGATTTATTAGATTGTTGATCAATTTGACAGTTTTCTACGAATATCAATGAACAGTGGACAAGCTGTACATGGTGAATTCCTTATTGTGAAATATCATTTTTTAAAGATTGCCCTTATCTGTTACCTTAATAAGAAAAATTTTTATCTAGATCAAATCAAATCTATCACTCCTGTATATGGACGCCTCGTCGTCGAACTGCATTTCATCAATATTTCTCACGCTTTCCGACGTCATACGAACATGTTTGGGTACAAAACGTCGCAGCATTTCCTGTCGAAGATCATCGGCAAATTGTAATAGTTCATCCATTTCGCTATTAAACTCCCGAATTTCAAATATCAGTTGCCGTTTGGTAAGGAAACCAGAGGACTTTCTGTACTCCTTGACTGTGTTAGCCCCGATAACACGCTGTGCCTCCGCTTTGGTTAGCTTCTGGTCCAGTAACAGCTGATAGCGCTTCTTGCATATTGGTATATCCTTAAAGACCGACTCTCCCCACTGCTGATACTCACTGGAGAGCGCTGCCAAACTGCGTGCCCTATGCTGCTCCTGGCAGAAAGTGCGATGCATATCGCGTAATAAAGTGCGCAGCATTCGATAGTTACAGATCATCTCATCGATCTCACATTGAAGTCGAAATTGCGCCTGGCTGACATTGCGTATCAATAGTTGTTCTTGATGGCTAAGAGGACCTAAAAGATCATGTTCCTTTTCTAATTGTTTCTTTTGTTTGGCCATTTGCTCTTTAATGCTATATGTTCTTATTGTCACTTTGGGTGGACATTCTGGGTACAACTGCTCCTCCTCTTGCATAGAGGGTTCAGTTTCCGATTCACTTGATAGTCTCTCTTTCTGCCTACGTTCATTTATTATTAATTGCATTTTCTCAATTCGTCGAATAACACAATCTATATCATTGATCAATTGATTGGCGCGATCGGCATCAGATGTACGATCATCACTAATTATTGGACCTAAGCTTATTTCCTGTTCTTCCTCATCGGGTGTAAAGGATACATCGTCATCATAATGAAATATTTCAAGCTTATGACAGCGCACCCTATGACTCAATAGATCCATATAATCCACATCAACCGTGCAATCGCCTAGACGCTCTATAATCTTATCTTCCGAATCCGTTATAGTCGTCATTTTGTAAGTATATTCTTAAACGGTTTTCTTAACTATACAAAAATATCTATACTAGAATTTTTAATTGGTTTTTTTTTTTGTATTTCCTGTATGTTAAAGAAAATGTGTGTGTCTCGTTTTTATTCAGTTTTATTTTTTTCAATATTTTATTTAACCTAGAATGAAATGTCTACTGGGATTGGTAGATTTAACATTGAATTGGGCACTGAATACGCTCCTGGACGGAAGAAAAGCTGATAAGAAAATTTATGGTTAGCCAGTTGCTGTGGCGGCATAATTGTGCACCCACATTCACATGGATAGGTAAAGTTGGTGGTAAGCTTGATGGAGATGCAGTTGGTGGTGGAGTTGATGGTGGTGGAAGAAGCAACAGCATAGCCACGGGCCGTGGGCTTTGGCGTGTGTCTCAAGTGGATGTACAGCGACAGCACAGCACAGACTAAGACAGCGAGAGGGACAGCATATCTTTAAGGTCTGTTGACTACATGGTGCTGCTGCTGTTGCTGCTGCTGCTGCTCTCTCCCTCGCTCTCTTTCTTTCTCTTGCCAACTTCCACTAGCCCCACTCCAGCTATGTACTCGTATGTCTGGGCCAGTTGACTTTGTTTACCCGCAAGTTGTAATTTTCTGCGAAACCATCAGCCGCAGAATTGCTTTCTGGCTGCCGCCGTTGCCTCTGATAAGTCCCGCTTCTCTATTGCTTCTTTCTTGCTCGTTTTTTTTTAAGTTTTCTTCTTTTTTCTATTTTGATAGTTTTCAGTTTTTTTTTTCTTTTTGCATCTTCCAAGCATTTTTGTGGCATTGAAATTGTGCATCAACGTCAACGTTCCTAAGATTTACATTTGCTTCCCACTGCTAATTGCTTTTCAAGATTTTTCGGTGTTAGGGCTAAAATGACTGATACTCACCATTTGGTTATACCTGATGCTGCTTTGGGCCAACTGTTGGTTGCTGGCCTGTGCTGCTGCTGCCGCTGTTGCTGCTGCTGTTGACAGGCTTTTAAGTTCTGCTCGTGCTGTCACAGTGTGGAATTTCGCAGTCCACTATGAAGTCAAGTCAATGTTAGAATGGTCAACAAATGGGGTCATTTCGTGCTCTTCGTGCCGCTTCTGCCAGAAACTTAAATGGGTGCAACATTAGCTGCAATTTTCGGTAGTTGCAAACTAAATGAAACATTAGCTTTAGCAGCAGCTACTGTTCCACTTACTATAGATACTATATATACAGCTTATCAAGTGCAACTGAAGATTGTGCGAAACTGTACTTTTAATGGAAATAAAAATAAAATTAAAGCAGTCAATAAACTTGGCCAAAAGTTGTCTTAGACTATGCTTTGATATATTGCCATCAATTTGAAATTGTTCAATATACAGAGCACACTCAATAGATAACTTTGCATTAACAATCGATTGGCAGCAAGTTGCATGAAGTTATACCCAGTTGTGGCAAGTTTAAGCCTTTGTTTCTCACAGTTTTTTTTTAAGCTATTTAATGGGTAAAAGAGCAACAAATGACAGCATGAAGGGTTAGAAAAAAAAACAAAAGCAAGAAAAAAAGTATGAAAAATGAAGAGAGAGAAAAAAGTGTACCGCTATAGCGCCTAATCACATCATAAGCGTGGAACTTATAGATGACCATAAAGTACCCCAAACCCCAACTACAAGCCCAACCACAGCACAAACACAAACCGCACCCAGTCCGGATTAGTGGTTCATCATTGAAGCTTGTGAACTTTCAGTTGCTGCTGATGCTGTTGCTGCTAGTGCTGCTGCTTCAGCTGGTCATGCAGGAAGTTCAAGTGCGAGAGATGTACCCATGACATGTGCGATTCTGAGTTATGTGTTATGTACTGGTACTGGTCTAATGTACCAAGTGTAATAAAAAGGTGTGGTGCAAGGGGTCGGCAGAGATGGGGGCACAAACTTCTGAGTTCACGTAAAGAGCTGGTAGCAAAACTGGGCAAAAAAAAAAGAGAGAAAAAAAACAAAAACGAGTAGCAAAATGCAATATACATTAGATATACTTAGAACGAGGCTATAGAAAATTACGATTTATGTAACAAGTTAAAGAATCCGAGCGCATTTATTTCCGCATCTGGCAACCCGTGCAGCTGGCAATAAAATAAAGTAAAAAAAAGAAATTATATATATATATATATATTTCTATAAGAAATATAACTAAGACAAACCAACAAAGCTAGGACTATGAGCCGAAGAGCAATGCAATGCACACTGTAGCAACAGTTGCTGTTGTTAGTTATAGTCAAACATTCAGACATTCAGACATTCAGTCATTCATTTAGACAGATTGACTAAGAGACGCATAGACAGTCGGCGAGTCAGTTATTAAATGTGGCCATAAGAAGCAGAATCATAGAAATAAAGCAAAAAAAAATATAAAAATAGGCAACATAAAGCAAAGTTATTACATAAAAGCCATAGACGACAACGCCGACAGAGTTGTGTTAAGATGAAGTGAGATGAGATGAGATGAGATGAGATGAGATGAAATGAGATGAAATGCGATGAGATGAGTTTAGTTTGAGCTGAGTCAAGTTCAGTTTAGTTTAGTTTATTTTTTTTGCTATTAGATAAGTTGTTTTTGAGTTGAATTGGGTTGACTTGAGTTGAGGAAAGTGTAAGCAGACTGAGGCTACATAGGCGACTGAGAGTAAGAGAGAGAAAGAGTGAGAAATATATTTATATATATATATATATATATAAATCATAGAACTGAGCGTAGCGTAAAAGCAAAGAATTATAATTTTCCAATCAACTGATAAATTTTTAATGATGCAACACGACTGCCATGCCATGGCGACGACTTGCCACAGACCTGAGGAAAATGTTGTTCAAAGTGCATGCTGGAATTTAGAAGCTGCCTCATTGCATTGCATTGCAACATATTGTAATTGTATTGGTATTGGTGTTGGTGTTGTATATTAGTATTGGCATTGGCATTGACATTGGTATTGGTATTGGTGTTAGTGTTGGTATTGGCATTGAACATGTGTAAGAAACATTCCCATAGGTGTGATTGCTGGCGCGCAAGAACAAGTAAAACACCAAATTACTGTTAGTAGGTAGACGGGCGCTTGATAGTTGCTTGTTGCGGATTGAAGGCGTTTCTACTCTATCCCATCCTCCCCCCCTCTTTCTCTCTGTGCCCCTCTCTCTCTCTCTCTCGCTATCTGAGCAACTGTCTGTCCCTCGCTGTGTAATGCATTCATTGGGCTGCAGGCCATTGGCACCGCTTGTGACTCTGAGCCGCCGTGATCGATGATGAGCTGATGATGCGGTTGACTGCCTTCAAAGTGCAACCATCGGACAAACGTCAGATGTTGATGCTGATGCTGATGTTGCTCCAGAGGCTGATGTAGTTGCTGTTGCTGATGTTGTATCTAAAGTTGACTCAGTCAGTTGTTTGCTTGTCCAATGTCTACTGTCCATTGTCCATTGTCCATTGTCCATTGACCACTGTTCACTGTTCACTGTTCAGTGTTCACTATGTGCTGTCCACTGTCCACTGTCGGTTGTCAGTTTGTCAGTTTGTCGCTCTCGCACTTGCTGTCCATGACACATTTCTCATGCAAATAACAAACACCGCCTGAAAGTTAATCACGGACTTGCCATCAAGGCACTGACTTGACATCCAAACCATCTACAATTCTCAATATACTCGTTTCAATATAGTCGTTTCAATATACTTATTCATCTACATATAAGAAAAGTTGCTCTTCCTCTTGCTCTTACTTTTCCTCATGCTGTTTCTGTTGCTAAGCATACAATGTCTTAAACGTCTGTTACATTATGCATAAGTTAAATACTTAGTTAATACTAAAGAGTAGCTGCAAAATGATTTCCATTAAGGGACAGAACTTCAGAAAGTTGCACTTAAACGGTTACTTAAAACGAAACAAATGGAACATCAGAGTTAACCCCGATAGATCATCTCAAATCTCCTTTACACTTAGAAAGGGTGGCTGCCCACCCGTCAGACTTAGCGGGACAATTATCCCACTTAATATCTAGGGATGAGGCTGGACAGACGCCTCACATGCAGGGCCCATCTCTTAAGGTAGTGGAAGTAAGTTAAGGAAAACACTAGGCAACTTTACTGAGAGCCCTTTTGCCCACATACACATATACATATAGATCTATACGACTCGGCTCGTCATCCTGAAATCAAAAATATATATTTTATACGGTCTTAAATGATTATATGTTCCTGTTGCATACTTTTAGCACAAATTTAACTCTAAATGCAAAGCTTGCTGGGGTATCAATAATATTTTATATTGAATATAATTTGCTCTTAGAATTCCCAACAAGTTATAACAAAGTATTGTTTAATTGATATGTCGGGGATACTCAAGTCAAGGTTACTTTGGTATACCTTTATATAATTTCTGTCTGGTATGTACTCCGAAATTGGGAGTTCAACTCGAACAGAGTTCTATATTTTCTGTTTTGTTAAGAACGTGGCAGTAAATGCTTTTTCTTATGCTTCAGTTGATGTAATTATTTGTGAATTACTTAAATCCTACCAAGGTGTATTTCACATGTACCTAGAAGCGATTCATCATTTCAAGAGTTCCATGGGATGACAATATCAAATAAATTATATTATACACACTTACTGTTTATTACTTTGAACTTAAAACTAATGACTTCAAGGATAATAATGCAGAATAATAAAAAAAATATATATAGAATAATATATAAAAAAACTCTAAAATAATTCTTATTTTTTATTAAAATATTCGCCTGTCATTCGTTCGGGAGTTAGGGAAAAAATACAATTTGGTGTTATGCAATAGATACTCCCGAAATATGTCGCAATGATGAAATTTTTAATGACGAAAAGATTTAAAAGGAGGTATAATTGATATATATATTATTCGTACTGCCGACAGACGGACAGGGCTCTATCGTATATGCTAGTCGTCCTGATCTAAAATAAATGGTACACCCTAATGCAGATTTTTTACTCTTTAAAAAAGGTCAAAAGGGAGCTAATGGAAATGTGCAATCAAAAATCAAAAAGTATGTAACAGATGGAAATACTTATCGGAGACCCCATAAAGTATACATATTCTTGATGAGGATGATAAGACAAGTTAATCTAGCCATGTTCGTCTGTACATCTGTCTGCCTATCCATCTGTATGAGCGCCTGTATCTCAGAGATTATAAAAGCTAGAGCAATCAAATTTGGTATCTAGATTCGTTATCTTGTTAAGATTGAACATAAAACACAAAAGTTATACAACATTAACTATCGCGTTATAGAGCGCGGAGGGTTTAAAGTGCGTGTAGAACTATGTGTATGTGTGCGTATGTGTGTGTATGGCTATGTCTGTAGGCAAAAGGGCCCTCGTAGTCGGGTACACTAGACTACAGATTTGTTACTTGTTTAATTTTTAATAAATAATCTTTAACTTTATGTATATTTAATAAATTTATTAATTTTTAACATTTAGTTATTAGTAATTAATTTTATATATTAATCTTTCAATTTTTAAATATAAGTTTTTAATTTGGAATTTTCAATTTTTCATTTTTATAATTTTATGTTTAATTTATATTTTTGTTTTTTATAATTTAATATTTGTTTTTCAATTTATAGATTTGACTTTTTAGTGTTTAATGTAGTTTATAATGTTATTTTTTTAATATTTAAGTTAAATTTTTAAAATTTTAATATTAAAACATTATATTTAAATTTTATTTTTAATTTTCAATTTCAAGTTTTACATTCATATTTTTATTTTTAAATTTTAATTTTAATAATTTTTAAATTATAATTTTAATTTTAAAGTTATAAATGTCAACTGTTAATTTTTCGTCAGCTGTAAATAAATAAAAAAAACAACAGAATATTAAAAAGAATCTTAAATATAAAATGAGATCACAAATTTTAATATTGTTGCTCTACAGCTTATAATTTGTTTAAAACCGATAAAATTTATATGAACTGATTCCAAATGAATTTTTATACATTTTATTTGTTTATAAACAATATTTTCTTATAAATTAAATTCTAAATAGTTTTATGATGTTTAAAAATTACATAGTTTTGCATTTTAGCAATATTTGCCTAGAAGCATTAATAATTTTTATATTTTGAAGTCCATGTTTTAAATTATAATTAATTTTTGAATTGTAATTTATTAATTTCTTATCTATTTTTATAAATGTTTATTTTAAATATATTATATATAATTTTTAATCCTTTGCTGCTTTATTATAGTTAAATTTCTTTTTTCTGATACTTTCCCAGCAGATATTATTTTGTTGTCTGATCATGAATCATACACAGCTTCATTGATTGAAGAGAAATATATACCTGACAAATAATTATATATATATTCGTTTATATATGTATATATATATTGAATAATTCAGTATACTTAACGATGTACATTTGTTTGAATTGTGAGTTGCTATTATCAAATAATGTTTGTTAGATATTCATAGGGTTATCATAAGCAACTAAGATTAACTTGGACTCGCATGGAATTGCATGAGCTTGCACGGACTTGGATGGACTTGCTTTGGATTCCCACATTTGATTTATTGGCATACAGTTTTTCAGCTATGATACGACGCAATCGAATAATTGTCGATAGTTTCTCACTGATACTTGAGCACTTGTCGAGAGGAAACTTGGCTTTGGCATTGCTTTTAGCTGCCTGCAACTGTTCGAGCTTAAGATTTTTATGGGTAAGTCTCATAAGCATATGGATATACATATATATATATATATATACATATATATATTTGTATGTCTATTTGTATATGTATGCAGCTTTGGTGACCGTTATTTAATAAGGAAATTTTAAGTTTATATTTTCATTCTGCTGGATCGTGCCGTTGTCTAGCTGGCCGGGGACCAGGGACCAGGGGTTTCATACCTCGATACGGCGTTTCAGGTGTCTAAAGCCAGGCGCCAAATGGGCAACGCGTATTTCATGCCATAGACCATGTTGCACGCATACAAATTGCAAGAAACCAAGAAAGCAAAATGCAAAACAAAAAGCAAAAAAAATATATAAACGCAAATGCAAAATGTGAGACTCTTGGCTGAGCCGGGCCCAACTTAAAGTCATCTAAGGCGGCTCAGCGGCTCAGTGGTTCTGGCCAAAAGGCGCATCGAATCGAGTCGGCCAAATTGTTCGCACGCTTTGGCCCCTCGCTTGATGTCGGCTAATGCGTTGCGATTTTCGCGCATTTTCTTTTATTTTTCAATTACTTACAGCAGCCTTCGTTGCCATGACTGACTCTCTAAGCCAGACACTACTCTAAAGACACTTGAGACTTAAGACACTCTAGACTCAAGATTCTAGAAGAAAACAAAAACAAAACAAAACAAAATAAAAAAAAAATAAAAAGAAGAGTTGCCGCAGGATTGAATCACATTGGATCTCCACATCAATGTGCTTTGTCAATTAATTGATTGCGCTTCGACGACGACTCCAATAGAACAATAATAACTGTCGTATTTGTGCTTAAATATGTGCGCTGCTCAATTGGCCAACGTCTCGTGAGTTGGCCAAGATCATCTATACCAACCAACAGCCAACAACCAAACAACCGAACCAACAAAACCTTACTTTAACCATCTTCAAACAACTTGGCCAATGTATCATCGTTTAGTTGATTGTCTTACGGTGTCTCTTGACTGGCGTAAAAGTTGTTATTATTTTCTTTTTTTCCAATTTTTTTTTTTTATATTATTCGCTGGAGGGTTATCGACCAATTGCGTTTGATTCCTAGCTTTCCGACTCACTCAGACTCATCAGTTGATTTATCATATTTGGTGCTATAATGACTTTTCCTGGGGATTATGTACCGCAAACCCGCTTGACCCATATGCAATTTGTTCACAAACTTTCTATAAAATAACTCAAGGAATAATCGAATCGTAAACGAATAGAATAGAATAGCTTCTTTTTCGGAAAGTTCTCTTTAGGAGAATATCCCTATTTCAAGAGACCTAAACTGAACTTTGATAAACTATTAGCTTGATGTTAGAATTAGTCAATGTGCAATGTTGAAAGGAATTCAATATATATTTTATAGGGTGTAAGGTCTATCACTTTAGATTGATTTATAGAACTATTAATTGGGAAGTAGAAACAAAGCAGTAATCACACAGGAATTTTAGCACAGGAAAGCCTACACAAGGAGACTAGGGATTTCAATGAATCTTTCATAGATCCTGAAAAGGAGGTGCATAGAGCTTATACAGATATACAAGCAATCCTTGAAGATTGCTCGTATTTATGTCCTTAAAATATATGCTATCTTCTTTCCAGTGTTTTCAGCAAAGGGTTGCCAGCACAGGGAGGCATCACAGGGATTCCAGGAAAGGAATCCCCAGTCAAGAAATCTCAGCATCAATTTATATTCTATAGTTGTTGATATAATAAGAGTTTTTCGAATATTACTTGAAGATTGTCCGTGTCCAAAGATATCACCTAGCTTCGCAGAGAACTAGGAACTGGGTTCAAATTGGTTACTTAGAAGTTTAGCTTGGGTTTTATTTGCGTGTATTTTTGCAAACAAGATATATTCGTATCTTTATGGGTCAGTAAATAATAATAAAAGAAATTAAAAACGATAGAAATAAAATACAATTTGAAAAGTATTTGGTTGTTTATTGATTTTGACTTTAAAGAAAATTATGTTAATTATTTATTTACTTTTTGTTTGGTTTTGTTTTGTTTTTAGCATAGTTAAAGAAATAGAAGAAGAAGTTGCATGCGACATTGTCATACAATGATCAAATATTCAATAATCGATATATATATAAAAATGTATAGACAATACACTCTTAATGTATTTTCGATTGATTCTATGGCTTGCTTTTATGTATATATAAGTGTATGTGTCTGTGTGTATGTATTTTATTGTCTTTCTTTATGGTTTTTATCTATTGATTTTCTTTTCTTTTAAACTTATTTTGTATTCATTTTTTAACTACCTTTTTATTTTTGTTTCCCAATTAGGATTCTCTATAGAAAGCCAATGAGCTTATTTTACTTGATTGCCTTTTAATGAATGCAATTCTTCGACCTTCTAGCTGCCCTCCCTCCCGCTCTCTCTCTCTACTATATATACTATATTGTAGTGTATATATATATGTATTCCTATACCGCTTACCATTTGATTGCTGTTGAACAAGCGCTCGAAGATCGATTTGATTTCAATTTTAAGTGCCATTACCCCAAAAATTTGTTTTGAAATCTATTGTTATGCTTCTTCTTCTAGCTGGTTTTCTTTTTTTTTTTGTGTTTTTTTTTTTATATCTATTGTCTGTGATCGATTGTGGAATTGTATCAATAGTTTTTATAGACTTTTAATTGATCCAAATGTAAGTTTGAATTTGATTTTCTTTTTGTTTTTGTTTTTAATTCCCATTAAATTGATAACTCATCGCAAGGTCGTCAGCATTTTGTTTAGTATTGTTGATTGTTGATATACCTATATATATTTATACTATATATATATGTGAAAATTTGCATATGGAATCTTGAAAGTATTCAAAGAATTAAAAAGCTTTCTTTTAGGCCTAAGTTTTGCTAGGAAATTGTTAATTTATTTAATTCAATTCTGTTGATAAAAATCATGCAAAATCATCAATATGATGCAAGCTGTCTGCAGAACTGGTTACATTATCAACACACATTTTGCACTATTTATAAATTTAAATGGAATACAAAAAAAAAATAAAGCAAAACAACAAATAAAATAAAGGCAACAAAGGGAGGCACAATTATGAACAAAAGGGAATATCTAGTTTTTAAGGGAATTCATTTAAAGCAATTTTAGGCAATTTACAACGTCTGGGAGATGTCAAAGAAAGTTACAGAAAGGGTTCAATGATCTTAGCAGAGACATAAAGACAAGGAGCGAAACAGAAATAGAAAGAAGAGGAGTAATTAAAGTATTTATCAAACAATATAAGTTCAATGGGAAAAAAGATTGTCGGAAAACATTTAAAGGACTGTAGACCGTTTAGGAAAGTCAAGAAGTGTCAAATAAGAGCAAAGCAAAAGGCAGAAACGTACAGAAATATAGATAGGAAAAAAGAGAGGGAGAGCGACAGAGAGAGGGAGAGACAGAGAGAGAAAGAGAGGAGCAGGCAGGAGCAGTAAATGAAGTATAGCTTAAAACGTTTAAGATAAATGCGAGAAAAGCTTCTCAGAAAGTCTGACGAGAATTGTCAAGGGTGTAGGAAATTTTTCTCTATTTCTCAAAGTGAGAAAGTGCTGTAAGTGAGTGCAAGGCGAAAAGAAGAGATAGACACTGGCCCAGAAGGAGAAATAGAAACAAAACTAAGCATCAATTTATGCGCTAAAGAAATATGCAATAATGGGGAAATCGAGATAACCTTAAACGCTTCTAGAGAGTAAGCTTGTAGGGTGAGAGAGAGGGGGAGTTAAAATGGCAGTAACAAATATGAAAATAACAAAACGTTTAAGAATTAGCCACACATCCGAATGCAAAACTGACAACAGACAATGTCAAGTGCCTAAGAAAATTAGATAGCAAAGAGAAAGAGTGAGAAATAGTAGGCATTGATCTATGATTCTGATTAGTCCAACTATACTCAATATATATTATCCATATTTGTAAGATTCTCACGCTTATCTACGAGTTGGCAGTTTGTCTCAAAACTTTGTGAACTTCCGATTCCCATAGCGGGAAATCACTTTGATTTTGTTTCTAGACTCTTGCGGATATTCGTGGTATTCCGAGAGATAAGGCGGCAGGGGGAAATTCAAAAGCATCTGCGGAAGCGTTGCGCATAACCAAACTCTTCTCTTTTCTTTCTTTGCAATGGTTTTCTTTTCTCTATTTTTTTGTGTGTTTTTCTAACCCAAAAGAAGCGTTATAAAATATATGCAGCCACGCCCTCTGACCCCTACACTTGCTGCCCTTCCTCACCTCTGCGCTATGCATTCACACACACAATTGACTAACAATAGGCAAATTGAGTGGTTTCCCTTTTTTCCCATTGAATTCTGCTAAGGGTTCTCAGCTTGCAACCCTTTCTGCACCCTACGCACTGTTCGTCTGTCTGTCTATTCATCCATCTATCTGTCTGTCGTTCTATCTTGCTATCAAAAATCTGTCACAAGGGTAGCTCAAACCATCATCATCATCATGATCATCATCATCATCACATCAGGTGAGCAACGAATGATCTCTGACTGCCTACCTGTGACTGCCACATGTACATCCTTTAGTCTAGCCACCAGCTTCTCTAGCTCTTTTAGGAAATGCAATGTAAAGTTGCTTCCCACTCATAAACACACACACACACACACATACACACACACACAGTGAAATCGATCAACAGAATTTGATTCGCATTTCATTTTGGGTGCTGCGACGTGGGAAACCTACACAGGTGCTGTTTCCAATAGATCATTTGGAATGAAACTTGATACTTGGGTTACCTTTTTGGCACACACACACAGCTGTTGCCACATCTCATATATAGATGTGTGTGTATATATATATATTATTTGTTGCAAATATTTGCAAAATCTCAAGTTAAGGCTTAGGTAATGAAATTTTCTCAAGTTTCCTTTTGTTTGATAAATGGGAAATGGGATTTGAGATGATGTCGCAGTAGCGCTATGATTGAACAATTAACAAAAATGATATAGGAGAAGCACAACAGCAACAGAAGCAGAAACATATGTGAACAAAAACAACAACAACAACAAGAACAACAACAACAAAAAACAGTCTCACAAATCAACGAATCACGATCAGCGGCAGCCACACAGAACTCACGATTTCTTGTCCCAAAAATCAAAAAAAAAAAAAATAATAATAAAAAAAAATAAAACTAAGAAAAAAGTAGAGAACAGAAGACAAAATGTGCATTAGTTACAAGAGATAAAGCAGAAGCTTATGTTGCAGCAGCAAGTGGCAAGCTGCAATCATAGAAAGACACATGCAGTTTGACTGTACAGGTACTCATATTCAAGCTTAAATAACTGTAAAACTTACAAAGGGCTTACGCTGAAATTTATGGCAAATGAGGTTGATATATAAATATATAGATAAACCTAAGCAAAATCGGCAAATAAAGCATGAACAGACGAATGTAATAATTTCTATAAGAAAATAATTCTTTTAGCAACTTTTTGTGCTTGTAAATTATAGATACAAAACTATATATATATATATATGTATATATATATATATGTATCTGTACCTTCTCTATTATAGGGTATAACAATTGACATTAAAAATTGTGCCATTGCAAAATCAACGAGCAACAAGCAACATGCAACATCGCTTCAATGAACAGCATACAGATTGAGTTTATAACTCTCTAGTTCCAATTTTGATTTCCATTTGAAAATCTATTTCCATTTTCATTTTGTACAGACAATTGCAGTTAATATCGATATCAATCTGTCAGTCAGTCAATTTCTCAGTTTGTTTCTTTTTTATCTATTTTTCTTTTTTTTTAAAGTACACAATTCATATGTTTTGTCTATTGGGGGAAATTGTTGTTGTTGCTGTTGGTCAGTTGTTGACAACATTTGATCATGGCGCATGCTTCAGTAGCTAACAAGACTTTGGCCAAAATGTGTAAGCAATTTGTCAATATGTTATGACAACAGCAACTACAACATCAGTAATAGTCATAGCAATAGCAATAGGCAACAAGCAACAACAATAACAACAACAGGCAACCGTAACAACAACAGCAATAGTATTGACATTAGGGCACCTGTTTGCTTGCCAAGTTAAAACTATGATTACCGTTGTTGTTGTTGTTGTTGTTGCTGTTATTGGTATTGCCATTGTCATCATTGCCGGCAGCACGCGTACGTACACACACATACACACACGCACACACAAAGACAATCAGAAAACTTGGGCACAACTCGTGACTGACTCAAAGACGCCAGTCGACTCGCTGCAGACAACGTTAATCACAGACAAAATAAACCGCAGCCGGCTAAAAAAAGAGACCCAAGTGAAAGAGCCAAATGCTATGCCAAGGCGCATTCGCACAAACATTTGTTATTGTAGCTGCTTATGTTACTTTAAGTTGCTGTTGTTGCTGTTGCTTTTGGGTTTTTGGTCAATGAACAAGAAAAATGGGTTTTCACGGTTACATGCGTCTGCCAGTTCGCTTGCTACATTTGAGTACTTGCTGACACACACACACACACACACACACCCTTACATACATATATATATATACAACATGCATATGACATGTTTCCAAGAAACAGCAATAACAGCAACAACATCAGCAGCAGCAACAAACACTCTCCAAGTTCAAATTTTAGAAATGTTATTAGGCAAGTTCGTTGCCTAAGTCATTCGATTTGCTTAACTAAAAATCGCAGCAAAACTTTAAAGCAAACATTCACTATGTGTATTGTAAGACAATCTAACATGTTTATTATTAATAGTTATAGTAAATAACTGTACATTCAATATATATATATATATATATATATCTATACAAATAAATCTTGCTTCCTTTCTTGCTTATTATTAGAAAATTTGTGCAAGTTTTTTGCCTGCAAATTGAAAACAATTTTAGAACTTCCCAAAAACCAAACTGCGTTAAGGGTAACAAAAGTTGTTAATATTATGAACTTTAACATATTATTGAGCTATATTTTTTTGGGATATATATACATGTATGCATGTTTGCTTACAACAACAACTACAACTTTTTCAAGCAATTTTTGAGCGTTGTCTCAAATTTGCCATATGAAAATCAAAGTTAAAGTGTTAATTTAGAATTTTAAATTAAATTTTTTTTCTATTTTTAGAATTAAATTTATATATAAATAAATAAATAAATAAAAATAAAGAAAAAAAATATATAAATATTAATAAATATATACAAAAAAACAATTTAATAATAGTTTAACGAGCACTAGCTGGTCTGCCTTCGGCTCTAGAACTCCGGTATTTCATATCAATTCTTAAAGACAGAAGCAGTTTCCACTTTGCTGCTTGCTTTGCTACTTTAATGAGAAATATCCTTAAACGCACTTTATCCCCAAGACTATTTGTGCTCTTCACTCTGAGTTAGAGGGGAGTTAGTCTATGTTATATCAATTGAATATAAGCTGCAACTGTTCAGCTAAAACTTTTGGTAATAGTTTTTGGTATAAAAATGCTGCTTAATATTGAAGTAGGATATAATGCTTGCTGGAGTCTGTAAACAGTTCCTTAAAAACAAATATTTCTACACATAACTTTTAGGTTAACTTCCTTTTTGAATGATGTTTCCTAGGGATAAAAAGTTACAGGAATATTTGCAGAAGTTGTATGAAAAATTGAAATATTCAGGGATTATTTAAAGGATCTCATCGTTTTTCCTAACTATAAGAAAGATAGACAGTTGCTCTTCAATTGTGTTTGGGAGAGAACTCAGAACTGATAGCAACAGAAGTTCTTGGTGTTACCCTAAGCGGACTTCCTCAATTCCTTTGCTATATAGTTTTTGGCGCATCCTGATCCTTTTATGCAGGATACGAAATTCTCATGCTGCTATTGAAAATGGGCGTAAATTTAGACGCCCTCAACAACAAGAAAGGCAGGCAGGAAAGAGACAGGAAGAAAGACAGGAAGAGTGAACGCGACAGAGAACTATTATGATATTGATTGTGCAGACAAAAGAGCAAATGTTGAGCTCAAATGTGGCACAGGTAAGGATTAAGGATCCTTATCCTTATTCATTTTATTTTGTAAGTTTTGTACCTGCGGCAGCCGCGTGCGCATTTTGTTGTTTTCCTTTATTATTGCTTCTCTCTTTTGTATTGTTCTTATCGCAGTGCATTGACAGAGGACAACTGTCGCCTTGACAATTGTCCTTGTTGTGCATTTCACTTTTACTTTCACTTTGTCGCTTATCGCTTATTGCTTATCTCCTCAAATCCTTAATACTCTAAACCTAAAATGCATTGTACTCTGGCTCTAATGAGTCCGTCAACATTTCTAATGAGCCCCGAAAATACATGCATATATCAAAGACCTCCCAGGGTTTTGTTTAGTTTTGGTTCGTTTGGGTTCAGCAGCGTAAAGAAGCGGAAGAAGCTTCTGACTTTTGGTAAGTTAAAGTAAGGTATAGTGAGGTGTGGTGAGGTGAGGTAAGGCAGAGGAAACCAAACATTACTCGAATATGGAAATGTACATTAAGTTTTCAACGAAATATTACATGGCTCAGCGATTGTCTTAAACCTCCCCATATACGTCCACCCCTCCACGCCCCGCACCACCTATACCCCTACCACAGTCACAGCAAGCAGAAACACAGGTGGCTAAGCTGTTAATTCCTAGAAGTGCTTCTAAATTCGTTAAGCATGAGCAACAACAACAACAACAACAACAACAACAACAAAAAGCAGAAGCTATAGACACTTTTTTATTTTTAATTAAGCTGTACGATTTTAGCTGGAATAGCAGCTAAAGTTAATGCTATCAACATGCTAGAAATGTGCGTGCCACGTGCTTCATGGGCGTGTCACGAGCAAAGAACTTTGCATAGAAATGCAGCTGAAACTTTCAATATTTACTTTGCAGCTAAGGAAAATATTGCAAAGAAAAGTGTTTACAATATATATTTAGATTTATCAGTTTAATATATATGTATATATACTAAATATATATGTTTAAAGCTGCTGCAATGCGGCTGGGCTTTATTTCAAGCGATTTTATTTCAATAAGAAATTAGACTGTACCCAACACAGCTAAAAACTGTATCTAATATATATGTATTATAATATATTGCTGCATCTATATACTACAGATATGCATTATAGTTTAGTACACAACAATTATATATATTTATATATATCCATTTGCTACTGCCTGTAACATAAATCTGCAGCTCAAAGCTGTGCCTAAAACTTAGTTGCAAACAACTAAAATACTTTTATATATATAGTTCAGTATCTGAACTTTAGGCTATGCACACCTCTAGATCCAAATATAAAGAAATTTTTTAAAATATGATCAGCTGCATTTCTTGCAATATCTCTATAAATCAGCAGCAGCTGCAGCAGCAGCAGCAACTGGCAGCACCCACATTGTCTTGACCCAGTGAACAGTAAAAGCAGATGACAAGTTTGTGCGTGCATAATTAATGTACTTAAGCAGCAGTAACAATAGCAACAACAACAACAATAGCAACAGCAACAACAACATTTCTACTTAAGCCTGTTGTTAATAACTTGTTTATAGACTTGGCTACAACCATGGGTATTCATCAAGTGACTCTGACCACAAAGCTTAATAGGGCACGTGCCCTGCTTGTTAGGCCAAGCGGCCAGCTGACCGCCTCTTGTGGTTATTATAATGCTACTACTGCTTCTTCTTCTTCGTCTTTTCCTTGTTGTTGTTTTTGTACAAGTTTTTGTTGTTGTTGTTCTCTTCAATGGTCAATCATTGCACGCAGTTTGCCGTTAAGCGTGTCCCAACTGTACCTAAGTTTTTATGCCTGTAGAGAGAAGGGAGAGAAGGCAGTAAACTGCCCAAACGACAACAACAAACAGCAACAACTAAAAACAAATAGCAAAAAAGTAATAACAACAACATTGCATTAGGCTAGGTAGATAAAGTTATTAAAACTTGTTGCTGTTGTTGATGCAACAGCAACTGCAACGGCAACGGCAGTTGAAAATCAAAACAAGATGCGGCCAAAACAGAGAAATGCAATTGCTAATGTTTCTGCTGCTGTTGCTGTTGCTGTTGCTGTTGTAGTTGCAGCTGTTGCTGTTGCTGTTGCCTAGAGTATTGCTGATCGCATTGCATGTGGAGCAGCTGCAGTTTACTTGGCTGCCTTCACGTTGTCTTTCAAGTATTTGTCAATTAGATTTTTAATTGCTGAAATATGAATGTAGGCGCAATGGCAATAGCAAACAGCCACAGCACGGCAACAACAACAACAACAACAACAGCAGCAGCAGCAGCAGCAGCAGCAATAGCAACGCATTTGCCATGACTTTGACGTTGACAGCAGCAGCAACATTTGCTACGTTCTTGTGTTGCCTTTTTAGCCTGTTTTGCTTGTTGTAAACTTGTTGTTTCTGCAGACAACAACAACAGCAACAACAAGAACAACCACAGCAATGACGACGATTATTAAATGCAACTTAGATCAGATCAACAGCAATAGCAGCCGCAGCAGCAGCCGCAGCAGCAGCAACGACAACGCTGTCTGCGAACTCGATTAAATCGAAATGCAATGCCGCTTTCCCCCTGCCTCCCTTTGCTCTATCTCTCTCTCTCTCTCTCTATCTCTTTATCTCTCTATCTCCCTCTCGTTGCCCCTCTGCCACTGCTCTTGTCGGAGTCAGAGTCAAGATGAATCGCGTGCCAGGCAACTGCGACTAGCTGAAATATTATTATTAGGCTTTGGCTAAAAGTGAATGATTGCCGTGTGGGGCGCAGCTGCAACAGCAACAGCAACAGCAGCAGCAACAGAAAACTGCAATAGCAAACTGCAACAACAAATAACAACAGCAACAGCAGAAAGTCACACAGCAACTGTAACGCACACACAGCGGCAAGCACTTGCACCTTGCAACTTTGCAACATTGGCAACATGATGCGCGTTGATAGACGACGATAGATTATCAGACAAAACAACAACAAACAACAAACAGCAACACCAACAACAACAACAACAACAACAACTAGAAGAATAAGAGCCAAAGATTTAGCTGTCGCTTCGCTAATTTACGAGCCGAGAAGAAATTGTAGACATTGAAGAGGAAGAACATGAAAAAGCTAATGTTGCTTCTGCTGCTGCTGTTGCTGGTAGTTCAGTCTAATTAGCGACACACATTGCGCATACGCCACGTGTGCCTTGCCCAAGGAAAGAAAACGCCGCAGCATATAAGCCATATACGAGCATTTATACTTATGTGTGTGTGTGTGTATATGCATAGTTAACTGTTAGCCAAAGTAATATGCGTGTGACTCTAGTGTGTGTGTGTGAGTTTTTTTTTCTTTATTTGCCGCACGGCCGCTTCAACTGGCAACGTGCCTCGTTAGATTTGCTTGCATGCTGTGACTGCCAGCAGCAGTTGCTGCTGCTGCTGCTGCTGTTGTTTTTGCTATTGCCATTGGTACTGGTATTGGTATTGCAGCTGTTTGCTATTGCTGTGGCTGTCGTGCCAGCGATGGACCTTGGCCGTGGCTAAACTCACAGAAACAAACAACAAAATGCGGCAGCAACAGCAGCAACAGCAGCAACTAAAGTGCTTGCAACGTTTTTTTTTTAGGCAGTTGTTGACCTTGCTTTGGACAGCTTGTTGCATATGTCAAGCCACTGCAACCAACAAGCCACAGCAGCAGCAACAACAACAACAACAACAACAAACATAACAAACACCTGCAATATCTACTCAAGTGAAGATCTCCTCACGAGTTAAATATAACCCAAGCGCCTCGTATCTAGCATTATGATTAGGGTGATTCATTTTTGTATTCCTTTCTATTTTCTATAGCCGTAAATTGAATATCTTTTTAAACACACAACACACACATGCACAAACATTGACATACACACATATAAAAATATATATATATATATATATGTATAAATTACATTCAAAATTCTACAAGAAAGTTTAAGTAGAGAAATTCTAACTTATCTTTTGTCTCTGTTTGCATCTGAACAACATTCTACATAGAAACAATATGCGAATGTTATTAATATAACTAAAATATAATAATAACAGCTGCTTAACATAATGCTAAAGCTTGCAAGTTGAAAATTTACTTCGAGCTTCTTTGAAATGCTCAACTTCAAACAGTTGCGTTAAATTCTGGCAACTTGCAAATTGCTTTTGGACTCTGTTAGGCGTATGTTATTATAACATATGTTAAGAAAATGTTAATATGTAGGCTGTACCTAACAGAATGCAGAATTAACTTTCAAGTTTTTGCAATATGCTACAATTAACAGTTTGTTAACATTGCTTGCATTTACTTCAAGTGGAAGTAGAGGCTGTCCACTATTGTCATTAATCAACAGCTGCTTAACATTATATGTAAACGATTCAATTTTATATATTTATGTTAAGTTGGGTAAAAGCAACTTAAGTTTAATGTTAAACAAATCTTAGTTTTTATCTTTGTTAAATAAAATACAGCTTTAGCTTCAAATTAATCGCATTCCACGATTAGCGCATTAACATCTGCTTAAAACTATATGCAAGCGATTCAAATTAACAGCATAGTTAACAGTTTTCTGACAGTTTGCAGACTGTGCAAGAAATTAATATATATTTTTATATTCTTATCCTTATTTAATTATTATTAAATTATTATTAAATTGTTATTAAATTATTATAAAATTATTTTTTTAATTATTTTTAAACATAAGTATTTTATATGATAAAATTAACTATATATAATTTCAATCTTTGAATTTCAATATAAATACATATATATATATATATATATATATATATATATATATATCTAGCATATATATAAAACAGTTAAAGAATGCCAAAAAACTAAGAAAAAGTAACTTCATTGAACTTATGACTCTTATGACTCTGTGCCTTATCTCTAAGTTTTACTGTAGTTGCTTAGTACAGTGAAATAGGTTAAAGCAAAATTTGATATTCGATTGTCAACTGCCAGTAAATTGTAACAAATGAAAGCAATTCTTCAATTGTAGAATTTCTATTGCTTCTTCTGACTTCTGAGTTGTGTCGTACAAATCTTTCCATACAAATAACAAGAGGGAATGGAAAAGGAAGAGAGAGAAGGAAAGAGACTTGTGCATAACATAACTCAACGATTTGTCATTTTGTATTCAAATATTGTTTAGCTTTTCGTCTTTTTTCCATGTTTTTTTTTCCATTCTATGTTTCTTCTCTTGTCTGTTTTTTTTTTTTTTTTAACAATTCTTTCTTGACATTTGCATCTCAATTGATTCAACGACGAGTGTTGAACTTTAGCGCGCGCCAATGGGCCAACAGAATGAAGAATCTTTCACATTCTTTAAGAATATTTGTTGTTCTTTTGGCTTTTCACACCTTCTACTTTGTGTGTGTGTATGTGTGTGTATGTGTGTGTGTGTGTGTGTATGTGTGTGTGTGATAAGTTTTGGGGCACTGCTAACGAGACGCGTCAGATAAAGATATCAGTTTCCATGCACCTGTTTGAGGCAAACGTAACTCAACTGAACTGGAACTTACTTCATAAACCAATACTCCATACTTTAAATTATAAACATATGTATATATATATATAGATATTTATATATATGTATGTATGTATAGATATTGAGTTAAAGTTCTTAGTGCTTTTGACACTTTCGAAAATTTGTTAGCAACGATTTGCATAATTTCACAGTAAATTCCTAATTCTAATCTATGCCTCAGTTGAAGTATAAACTTAACTTAACCTCACACCAGTATGGGCCAGAATAGAACCGAATATATATGTGTCTGCGTGTATATATGTATATCTGTTTGATACTTAATCGCTAATAAATATACGTTCGTATTTCAAAACTTTCAAGCACAACAATCACAAACACACACCAAACACATATATATAAACGCACACACTCAGGCACGCACACATTGATAGTTAGAAATTTAAATATTTTTGAAAGGGCCAACCATAAATCTTATGCTATTCAGCTGCTGTGCGACTCCTGTGGCGTTTGTTTGTTCCAAATCAAAACATTTCTCACTCTTTCAATACAAAAACTGTGAGCAGAGTTTCTGGCAGATCGTAGACATTTTTCACACCTATCAATGATTATACTACACAAATAGCTGGAACTGAACCCTAAAACCTCAAGACCTAAACCCTAAGCCCTTGAACCTTAACTCAAACTCAATTAATGAGCTACAACTTAATCAAAACTAAATAAAATATATATACTAAATTTGTGTAGTAAATCAATAAAAAGCAAAAATAAACAAACAGAAAAGGAATAAAATTTTAGCTGCTTGTAAAATTGCTTTGGCAACACCTGAAAATTAATACAGAAAGCTGATTTTAAACACCATTAAGTATAATATCTATCTAGATAAAGTTGCTATATATATATATATATTTAAACATGCTATACACATATAGCTTAATAAAACTAAAAAGTAACTTCAATTTGCTGAAAATTAAAGACAAATTGTTGCAATTGAGTTGAGAATTAATTCATCTATTTTGAGTGTCTAATTCCCAACGATTTAAAGCAAAATATGGGGACACTCAAATTTTCAGTTTACTTTGGTCTACCTATATACTTTAGACTGTTTCGACTGTCTGTATGGTAATTAACTAACTTATCTCAAAACGTGCCTAAACAGAAGAGAAGAATTGATGCAATGCCCTACACCACATAGTAACTTGCCACCTTGCGGCAAAACAAACTTAAAGAGACCACATGCTAAGATATCAATCAAATTTGTAATTCTCAAATTTCTATTGCATATCGACAGGAGAAATCAATTTTTTCCTATAATTCCCAATTAGTTAAAGCAAAAGTATATTAACTTATCCCAAATTTCCACTGAAATTTCAAGGTTACTTTGGTATACCTTTGTTTATGTGTATATATATATATATATACACATAATCGTAAGTTTTTATAATCTTGGCTAACAGCCTTGATTATTTTTTTTTCCTTTTACCATTTTTTTGCCGGGATTCCTATTTTTTGGTAGTGTCCCATTAAGGGTTATCTATTCTTTGAAGCTCTCATGGTGGAGATGCGGATATCAAATTTTTTTTAAAACAGTTTCATTGATTTAAATGCTTGATAAAGTATAAATTTTTAATAAATTAAAGAAATTTAAAAATTTATATTATTAATAATATTGTAAATTGAATATCTCTTTTAATAGTTTCTAGTGGAATACCCTGTCTTTAGCCTTAAAGGGTAACAAACTTAACTTTGCTTTAAGCAAGAGGCAATCAATGTTAAGAGTTGCCATAAGGAATAAAAAAAGAACCGATTTGATTTCTATTTTTACTACTTTCTATAATGAAATCTTTAAAACTTTGCAGATATTTTAGATATTAATATTTTAGTTGACACATGGCACCTTTCACCTTTTGGTAACCAAAAAAGAAAACAGAGGAAGCGACAGAGAAAGAGAGATGAAAAGAGTATGGGACAGAGCGATTGATAAAAGTTAAGTTACGAGTATCAGTCGTAAATATCTTAAATTTAATTCAACTGTTCAAAAAAAATAGAAAGAAGAAAAAAATATATTCGAAAAAAGATCGTGAGAATGAAATGAATTAAAGTGACCAAACCCAAAAATATATTGAAATAAAAAAGAAGCTTCATTGATGGCTCATTCGATGAAATACGAGTTCAAGTTTTATTCAAATAGCAAAATGTTAATCATTTGGTTAGCTTCCCCCACAAATTGATTGAATCAACTGCAGTTATCGATTCATCCACAAGAAGTAAATTTTTTTTATAATGCCTTTTGCCTACAACCCAAAAAAAAAGGTTCTTTCATTCATTTTCATAGACCAAAAGGGAATGTTTCGCTCTTTGTGCCACAATTAAGATACATAAATTGTCATCAATATATATCAGCTATACATTCACTGAGTTTTCTATTCAAATATCTCTTCAATACTATATCCACATGGAAAAGCTCTAACGTCTAACAATATAATCACGCTGAAGGTGGTAACTTGAAACTAGATCAAATCTTAACCCAAATGAACCTAATTGAAGTTGGAAAGACAACTTCGATGAACAACTGCAGAACGAATATGTACATTTATATATATATATATATATATATATATATATATATATATATGAATGGAATAATATATATGGAAGGAATAAATATCGAATATTATGTATTATAGCATACATGATTATGTATATTCAACCAGTATCAAGTATCAAGTGTATGTTAAACAAATATATATCGAATATTTCTATCGAATAAGTATATTTACTGTATAAGTTAGGGAGGTATATGATTAGTTATATTTAGTATATATATCGAACATTATTTAATCGTATATATATCGAATATATGTGAATATTTTCATCGAATATATATCTCAACAAATATGTATATCGAATATCATATGGGTTATTAGATTGCAAATTTGCTCTTTGTTTTTGTTCCCTCTATTTCTACAGTCCACTTCTTATAAGATATCGGAGAGTGACATTGTCCCTCGACTTGATTCATTTAAGATTAAAAATTTTATCGTAGAATCTTATGTAATCGAATGCTTAGATATTATCTCTATATCTATTGATTCATTTAAGTTTACAATGTAAACTGTAGAGACTTGCTTCAAAGCAAATGCTACAGAAGAAAGGCTAAAAGCATTTTATATATCATGTTTAATATGTTTATATTTGTAGAATTCAATGGTTCTTCTGGTGACCAAGCCTTTGATTTAAGTAAGTCTTCTCTTGGGTATCGATCGAGCTTGTTAACATTTTTATTGATCTTTTTTCTTGCTTTTTTTTTTCTTGCGCATATTTAAGATTTCAACAAAAGGCACAGATGGTGACAAAATTTTTTTTCCTTCTTTCTTTTTTCGTTTTATTTTTTTAAATCGTTTTGCAAAATAAAAAAAAATAAAATCATATATATCTTTCTCTAATATGTTTTGCTATTGATAAATATTTTAGAAGTTTTTATGTATTCCAGCAGCATCTATAGAGCTACAGCTATAGTTCTGTAGAGCTAATCTGGTGTTCGTCTGTCATCAGGAATGATATTAAATTGTATCCAAGTCCGGCTTGGATTTTGTATTGGCAGCTGGCTGACAGGCGATACTAATGCTAATCTGGCCCAATAAATAAATCTTAGTATTATGCAAAGCTTCTCATCTACCTACTACTGCTTCTTCTTTACTGCTAAACATTTTGACAGACGATTAAAAAATTTTAGAATTTCTGATCAGACATTATTAATATATATAGTGTGTATATATATATGCCTGATTTTTAAATGAATGCTAAACACTTCCCATTAAAATTCTGTCAATGTCAATCAATGTTGTTACCATTAATTAGAACTTGCTCCTTGATGATCAGGAATATATATTATATATAGATAGATTATATAATAGATATATATTTAATCAGTCTTAATAGATTGATATAGGCTTATTTATAAACAGAGCTGCTTACTATATCTATATATATATATCTTGGTTATTCACATCCTATATTATCATATATTGTCAGAATGGAACTAGTTCAAACAGTTTAACAACTTTTTAATAATTATATAGCATATAACCCTTATATGCTCAGACTTATTGCTATATATAATGTAGGATTAGATTCCATATGCTCTCTGCAGAGAGAATCAGGTATACATAATCAGATCTAGTTTTATCTACAGCAAAAGTATATTAATTATCAATGGAACTAGATCTATATGAGTTGTTCTTTTGAACAGGTTCATATATATGCTGAACTAGTTCATATTAAAAGCCATGTTTAGTTGATTTTATATCTGTGCTGTGTGGTGAGCTAGCTCATATAATAAGCTATTTGTTATAAATAAGTAGTGCATCCTTTAGGCTCCGTTGTTAAGTAACTAGTTCCTGTTGTAGAGTGAACTTTATACAGTAAACTAGTTTATATTAAAGGGCTGTTATATGGTGAATTTTTTGATATTTAAGAACTATATTGTATGTTTAACTAGCTAATAATAAAAGCTTTATTGTTGCTGAACTGCTATATGTTTTTGAACTACTGAACTAGTAAACTAGTTTTAATTATAATTTAATTTTAATTACTGAAACGAAAACAGTTACAAATTTGTTTCTATAATATACTCAGAACTAGTTCAAATTTGGCAAGTTGAATAAATTCTATATAAGATTTATACTAACTAAAAGTGAACCTGTTCAAAATTTATTTTTTAACAACATTCCGCAGAATATTTTAAACTGAACTAGTTTCTTGATTCTCCTATATATGTATATATACTTATATATAATTCGTCAACTGATTAAAAGAGTTAAATATAAAGATGAGCTAGTATATCAAATCATCAGATCATCAAATCAACCAAATATTTGTGTCTGATTTTATTAATGGAATTCAACCGGTTCAAATATATATATATTTATATATATGTATACGTATATCTATATGTATTACGTATTAATTGCAATATGTTGACTGACTTTCTCGCTTGTTTGTTAATAATTATAATAAACTCAAATGCAAATCGATAAACAATAAAAAAATCGGCAACTAATTTTGCCAAAAAAATAGAAGAAAAAAAAACATTTTTATTTGCTTTATATATATATATATATATATATATATATATAGTTATTTAGTCGGGTTTTTGACAAAAGATCTTTGAAAACTAGTCAACTATTTGGTAACGGTTTTAATTGTCAACGTGTGGCACACTCACGCATATACTTTAAAGAAAGAGAAAAAGAGAGAGATAGAGAGATAGGCATAGCCAGTCTCTTATCTGGTTTTCGGGGTTTTCTTATAGCTCTTATATATATTTGTGTGTGTGTGTGTGTGTGTGTTTGTGTTGAATTAGATTGGCAGACAATAGTCCTGATTTTTATTGTTCATCAAAGTTTCAGAGTTTGTCAGCGAGTTTTGCTTTGAACATTTTAATAATAATAATAACAATAAATTGAACAAAAGACTCTCATAAAATATATTATGTTTTTACCGATATTTTTGCTTTTAGTTAAGTTCCCCTATCTATCTATTTATCTATATATCAGTCTATTTCTATTTATATGTGTGTTTATCTCTATAGACATATCTTCTGCATAAGTTCTCTTTCTTTGAAATCTTCTGCAAAATTTCAATTCTTATTGCATACAAATTTTGATTTTTATTATATGATTTATATTTTTTTTTATTTATTTTTTTATTTTTTGTGGGTTATTGAACCTTTTTGTAGCTACTACTTTTTATGTATTTTATTTAAGTGTTTTGTTACACAAATGAATATCGAATACTTTTTTAATAGCATTTCAATTAATTAAATAAACGATGCCTATATAGAATATCTCTCTCTCTCTCTCTCTCTCTCTCTCGTATGTATATATATATATATATATATATATTTATTTATATATATATATATATATAAATTCAATTAGTATCTCAATTAGTACGCAGACTTTTGCGGGTGGTATTTTTCCTGGTATTTTCTTAAAAATAATATATAAAATATTCCCGTTGACTTAAAAATATTAAATAAATGTATAACCAATAAGAAAAATGTTGAACTTTTAATAAAAAAAAAATTACTTTAATAACATAAATATCTCAGGAAATATTCAATACGAAAGTCAGAAAAAAAAAATTTTATACGGTGTACGCAGAGTTTTGCGGGCAAGTGTAGCTATATATAAAATGCGTGTTGTGTCTTCACTTTTATTTTTGTGTCTTTTTTTTTGTGATTTTAGCGTTGATCACTGCGATAAATTCAATTTGCAAACACTTAAATAGAAACCTGAGTACTACAGCCATGTGACATATAACAAAACAGCTAAGCGACAGCCAAGCGACAGTGTAGGACAGTAGAGAACAGGACAGAACAGAACAGGACAACTTATAATAAAAAAAATAAAAAATAAATAAACACGTGTGTCCAATTGGTCCACAGACATTTTAAATCTACAGCTGACATTATAGTAAATTGCCAATTTGGAGATGAGCCTTTAAAACGATATTTATCACGCGTGAAGCTTAAGCGATATATGCAACAATTAAAGCAACAAAATAATGCATCATTTATATGAGTAAATCAAATGCTAGTTAGTAATCAAACAAATGTAATATAGATATATAATATATATACATAATTAGTTCAAAATTTTCAATTTTTTTGTGCCCTTAATTTAAGCTTTTAAAGTCTTTGCAAAGCTTTAACAAGAGCCTCAAATTTCAATGCATTATATTTATATTAAACAATTGTTTAGAAATTGCAGTTAAAGCTCATTAATTCATTGTCAAGTGGGTAAGAAATGTTTTCAATAAGTTTTTAAATTATTATTCAATTCATATATAAAATGATTCAAATTCGTTTCACAATTAATTCATAAATTTGCATAGCTCTTTGAAAATTAGAAGCAAAGTTGTTTGCAGTAAGAATTCATAGAAAAAACTTTGCTTAAAATTTTATGCAACTAAAATATAATTTATAAATAATTAATAGAACTACATATAGTGTGATATTATATTATATATATGTATGTATGATATTGTATTATATATCTATTATATAGTACTAACTGGTATATAGCATAATAATACTGATACTAGTTGTGATTCTGGTTCTCTGTTAAATATTTGATAGAGATCTTTTGGCATAATTTAGCAGACTAGAAATTAAACTCACAAGTTTATAAAATGGAAATTAATATGATTTCTTTGCATTTCTATATATATTTATCCAATGATATATTGTATATAGTAGTATATAGCATATAGTATATATCAGTTGCCATTAAAATGCATTTTTATACGAATTCTTAATGCAAATTGAAGCTAAAGTAGATCTATGCAAATGTCTAGTTTGTCTATGTATCTTTTTAGCAAACTTTGAATTATGACCATCTCTAGTTGTTTGTCTCCCTCTCCATCTCTCTCTCTCTTTCTGTCTGACTGTCTGTAGCCAAATTCAGGTTCAATTGGCAACAGCAACACTGTTGCATATTCAAGTTTGTCTCTTGGCCAGCAAATTAACGCTTGATTAAGAACCGACCAGATATTCAACCAGGTAAGCAACCACTTAGCCAGACTTTGCCCCATGCTTGTACTTGTACTTCTGGTTCTTGCCACATGTGTCTCTGTGTCTCTGTACCTTTCCGTCTGTTTGTCTGCCTGCCAGTTTGCCTCACCAACTGTCTGTCGCTCTGTCCAGCTTCATGTCTGTCTAGCTGTCTATCTGTCTTTGTATCTGCGTGTCTTTCCGTCTCTCTGCCTGTCTGTCTTTCTGTCTGTCTTTCTGTCTATGTGTTGTGTCCGCATGTCCAACTGTCTGGTTGCTTAGTTGCCTGGTCAGTTGAGCCACAACGATGTCCCTCTGTCTGTGGCACTTTGGCGAAAATGTGTTGCTAATTGTTGCGCTAAACTGTTGTTGGCATGCGTTTGACAGTCAGTCCAAGTGATGGTCATCAAATTGGCACCGGGCTCAACATCAAGCACATCATTCCATGCACCAAACACCAAACACCAAACACCATGCAACTGGCAACACCAACATCTTCAGACTAACCTCATACATTTTGACCAAATTGCCATCATCATTTACTTCTTTACTTTTCACATATATATATCCATATATTATAACATACACTTATTATATAGGGTATTATAATTTCAATGTCAAACTTAAAGCAAATTTTATACCTAAATGTTGCCATTATAAAGGCATACAGCAATGATAAGTTGCTGCTTAATACAAACTCAACTTCAACCTAAAGCAATTTGCAGCAATTGCTTTGAAAATTGTTTGCATAAGATCGATTTACTATATATATATATATATATATATATAATCAGTCATATATGGAATTGGGTGCACTCTTTCTGATACCAAAAGTTGACTTTTTCCTTTACCCGAAATGAGCTTTGACCTACTTCAGTTAGCCCTCAGTTCACTTTGATTTTATTTTATGTTTTTATAACTTTCATAAATTTCCGCCTCTAATTTTATAGTGCATTAAATGTTCGTTGTGACTTAAGAAAATTTTGTTTTTCACAAATTTTTTTTGTTTAGTTTTCATTTCTGCCAATTTTTCTCTTTACCTTTGGTTGCCTCTTGGCAATTATATTTGATTGAGTTATTTAAAATCTTGTTTACACAAAATGCCACATAAATAATCAATAACATGTAGTATAGGCATTGCTGCTCTGTCTCTCTCCTGCTCACACACATTCTCGCACTCTTTCGCGCTGGTAGGTTTTATGCATGTTTTAAGCTTCAATTGTTTATAATTTACAACAGATAATTTAAATATATTATATAATTTTTAATTGTATTTTAATCTTTTATATTGTTATTTGTGCACTTCCGATGTGGCAGTTGCTTCCGCACAACAGACGCACACACACACAGACACACACACACACACACACACATACAGTGATAATGCCTGTGGCAGGATGTGAGTACCGTGTGTTGGCCCAGAGGCATTTGCCTTAGAAATTGTCTCAATTTTCAATTGTATGCAAACAATTTTCAAGCCTCATTTAATGTGATAAGTAATGCAATTTGTGGTGCTATGGTGGATTGAGTGGTGCTGTGTGGTATACATGTTATGGTATAAGTTGGTGGCACGTTATCAATTAGCATTTTGCCGCATCTCATTGAAACTGGCGACACATTTGCATGATTATGCGCACAGTTCCGGTCATGTTTATATAACCACTTAACTTCAATCAATTGCAAATTGCATTTTTGTATCTCATTGTAACTTTAACCCCCTCCCCACCACAAACACACACTCACACTCTTTCCGCTCTTCTTCTTATCACTCTGTTTGTATGTTTATAATTTGCAATTGACATTTATTTGTCGCTTTTTTTAATTATATTCGCAACTTATATTAACTGTTGTTAATGATTACGTCAACTTAATCAACTTGCAAATAAATGCAAATCGTTTACAGATATATAACCGATCGATATAATCTATATATGCATTATACTATATACTATATAAAATATATAGGAAATATACTTCAATTTATATATCTTTAAGCTGATATATATTAAGTTCCTTTAATATATCATAAAGTATTTTATGATTTTAGCCAAGTTATAACACTTTATCTTAAGCTATTACAACTTGTACTTAATAACTCTCTGTAGTATATTATGTATATATATATATTTATATATATATAGCATAATAACTGTTGACATGATCCATTGACTAAATAAGTCTCGACTGGTACTATAAACAAGTTGTAGACCTTTTTTATAGTTTGCTTGATTATCGATTGTCTGTTGTCCTTCGACTTGTCAGAGAGCACAAGACCAACACCGAGAGAGTGAGAGAGAGAGAGAGAGCGAGAGCGAGAGAAAGATCCTTTGCTTAACATACAATAACTTAAACAATACTAGACCGTAGCCCCCCCTCCCACCTTACTACAGCTGCTTCTACCATAACCCTGATCGATTATATGACAAGAGTTTATTTTCAGCTTGAGTTTCAAGTGCTGAATTTATGCTTTCAATTTATACCCTAATTTGTATACACTATAAAATGAGGTTGTATATGTGAATATATATATATATATATATATATATATAAATACATTGATTTAATCAATTAGTAGGCACTTTATTTCAACTTAATTGTTGCTTATAAATATACATATTAATATCGATATTTTTCAGCTTTTGCCTAATACAATTTAAGAGTATATTTTAGTCGTGCTTGAGCTGATATATATATATATATATATAAATATATGTTTCTTATATGCTTTATCTCTTCCGATCGTTTCAAGATATGTTTCGCTTCATTTCGAATCGATTTGAATCGAGTCAATTGTATCTGATGCCTTGCATTGCGTTGCGTTGCGTTGCGATTGGAAATGTATTCGATTTATTCGATATGTTTTTGTTTTTGCTGATTTTGCAAACAATAAAGCAATAAATCAATCAATTATTAGTTAAACGCTCGAAAATGGACAGCAGCAGGTTAAAGCCTAAATATGAAAATTGCTGAAGTCGCCGCCTTTTTGGGCAATTTTTTTTTTCTGTTTAAATGCAGCAAAAAACAAAAACAAACAGCAGCAAAGAGAGAGGGGAAAAACTGTGTTAAAGAAAGAGAGGAAACAGAATGTATATTATAATTTGTCAGTAACGCATCAATAAAGAAAAAAAGTATATATATATATTTATATATATATATAGGATTGAATATAAAAACAAACTGGGAGGGCAATTTGTTGTTGTGGTTGCAATGCGTTGACTGTTTTTGGATTTTAGCCAAAAACGCACTGGCGCCAAAGTAGGTCAACTCCTCCAGCCACAATAGCTGCCAATTTGGGCACACAAATTCCTGGACTGACAGGCGACAGACGACAGGCAACAACAGCAGCAGCGACAACAACAACAGCAGCAACAGCGAAGACGATGACGACGGAGCATGCCAATTAGGTAGGCCTGAAAGAGCTGTGGAACTGTAGAGAATTGAAAAGAGTTGTAGAGTAAACAACAACAATGCAATGAGCCTAAAAATTCACCCCACACTCTTACACACACACACACACACATATATATATATATATATACAGCGAAGTGAGGTTCTAGCCAATCAATACCATTGTTTCAGATATCATTTAACAATATAAAAGATAAATTTAATAAGATACAAGATACAAGATATAACAAGAGCAGAATTTATAATGCATATTTCTTATTCGACTTTATAGACTGATAAGCCAAATCAATTTACAGTTGTTCCAAACAATTTAGATATATATATATTGAATCTATATATCTATATATTTATAATGATTTTGTCTTTGTCTTAGGCGAATAATTTATACAAATTTTAAAAGCGCTATAAAAATATTTTTATTTATAATGATTTTGGTTTAGGAATTATTGTGATATCTTTTTTTTTCCATCATTTCGATTCGTTTTGATTCTTTTTGAATCGTTTTGTTATTGATTTTTTATTAAATTATGTTAAATAAGAGTAAATTATTTAAGGTACTTTCGCACTTTCGCGATATTTATTTAAATTTATTGCACACTTAATGAACACAGCCCTAAAGTGAGAATTTTATATATAAATATTTATACATTTATACATTTATACATATATTTATTTATTTGTTTTTTTGATGTATTTTTTTTCTTAAACTAATATTAACATAATTTTCATATTTGAAGCAGATCAACAAAGAAAGAAGAGAACTTATTCTATATCTTATTTGATTATTTGATTTTATTCTGCTCTTGACATAAATGCGACAAACACAAGTCACACAGAAGATAATTATGTAAATATGAATAGATAACTTAACATATATATAAATAAATACATATGTATATATATATATATAGATATATACAGAAAGATCAAAGTTGTGTAGTAAAAGAAAAGCAATTGAAGTTATTGTTTCAAGTGATTTGCTGATTAATGAACCGAACATGGAGCGGAGACAGGAATCAGGAAGAGAGCATTGTGATTGATGAAGTGATAATGGCAGAGAGACCAAGAGGCAAAGCAGCATTTATGCGATATGAACTTTCGTAATGGAAAAGTTTAACATAAGAAGAAACTAAGGAGAGCGAGAGATCTGACAAGGAGAGGGCGATAAAGGACATAAGTTGTGTGCATAGTACCAATAAAACTATCCCCTATATATATATAATATGTTTAAAATTATATGGTTTTATCTGTAAGTAAGGTTCAACCAATCAACTTTTGTCATAGAGTTGAAAAAAAAAGAAGAAAGAGAAGCATTTACTATTAAGCCTGAGGTCAGTTTCACAGCTGCGAAAACATTTATATAACGGCTTTCGATTGTTTTGTCAGATGAGTTCATCTGCAGGCTAATCATGTTAAGGGGTAAGTAAGTCTTTGGTGGGGTAAAGGTATAAGGGTATATACCTGACAAAGCACACATCATCAGAGCACCGCCGCGGCGGTTGTGGTCAGAGTTGCCCTCAGGGTAGGTTGACAGGCTTATAATTGGTTGTAAGAAACAAAATATTTGCCAGATTTTTAGCTAATGAACTGTAAATTTTGCCACACCGAAAAACTAAAAGCAAAATGAAAAAAAAAAAACAAAATAAAAAGAGAGAGAGAGAGAAAGAAAAAGAGCAAAACGTAAGGAAATGCTGAAAACTTAATTGTATTTAATGGTCTTTAACTATTTTCTGTGTATTGGAATGCAAACTCATTTTTTATACAGCGATTTTTCTATTTGTTAGTGTTATTTTTTCTCTGTTATATCTTTTGGCACTTTGATTATGCAAAGTCTCAATTTGGCTAAATGAACCACTGAACCGCTCAACGTTTGGCACTTGGGCCATATTAATTGGCTAAAACTAAATTGCCAAAAAAAAGTTTAAAAAGCATGAAAAGAAAACTTGAAAAATAGACAAATAAAAACGAATGGTTGATGCGCTTTAATGGGACAAAAAAATAAAAATAAAATGACTTAAAAATGTTTGCCAAAAACTTAAATAAATGTAAGAAATATTGTCATATATCTACATAAAAATAAAAAAATTTAAATAATATATATATCTCTAATAATACAAATTGATTCCTAAGAGATTTTAGTACTATAATCATTAGCATAATAAGAGCCAACTTTAAAGAAGAATTTGACAACTTTTTAAGCAAATTATTTCCTTAATATAATATTCTAAAGATTCAAAGAAATATAAAAAAAATATTCAAAATATTTATTATATACATAAATAAAAAATTAAAAAAAATATATGTCTTAAATTACAACATGATTCTTGAGCGATATCTGTGCAGATATAACATATGTTAAAGTAAATTATAAATAAATTGTAACTAACGTTTATTATTATTACTATTATTATTATATAGTTTAAGGTATAATTAAATATATTTTCTATGTATATCGAACCTCATGCTATAATATATAATACCCTTTATTTTTAAAGTGTATTTTTGGCTTGGGGACACGCGAACAACTCGCGCCAAATATTTGAACAACGTTTATGTTGTTGGCTTTCTATGAAATGTCTTCAATATGAAATATGATGTATGATATTTGGTTGACTGTTGACTATCGACAATCTTTGGTTTATATGATATGTGAAATATTATATATATATATAGGTAAATATATATAGTATATGTATATAAATGTTGCGAATTGCCGTTGGGACAGCTGCTGTTGCTATTGCACCGCTCTAATGGTATTTTAATAATAGATTTTGATGATGGCGACGACAGCCACAGCCACAGCCAAAGCCAAAGACACAGCGACATTCACAGCCACAACGACGTCGGCAGCGGCAGCGGAACAGTCGAAACAGATCCCCAACCTGATGAACTGATGAGCGCCCCAAGACAAATGACCAGGAAAACTAAATACAAAAAACTAAATTAAAAAAAAATATATATACCTAAAAGCAAACAAACTAAATGGTCTTCGGGCTGTTACTGCTACTGTTGTTGTTGCTGCTGTTGTTATTGCTGTGACAGTTGACAGTTAGAAAGCACACGGGCTGAGAATCTTTGAAGCTTCCAATCTCGCATTATTTGCATAATTAAACTCTAATACAAATTGGCAATGGGACAGACAACAACAGTGGCAATAACAACAATCAAGGCGAATGAGAGAAAGGAAAGAAGAAGCAATATAAGCTGGCAGTGAGTACAAACAAAAAGCTGCACTTTGAGTACTTGTCGTAGTTGCAGCAGAAGTAGAAGAACACCAAAGCCGTGGAAGTACTAAGAGTTGCAAAAATCAGTTGACTAAGTAAGCGCTGTCTGAGAACTTGACTCTTTGCCACTTTGCCACTTTTTTTTTTGGCTAATCATGCATATGATCTGTGGCTAACTCTGAGCCGGCAGACAGTCACCGAGGCGGTCAGTGATGACTCTTGGTGCAGTCACATGCAATCAGTCTGGATGTCTGCCACAAACTCTCTCACAAACACTTGACTTTGCCACATGGTGTCACTAGCGATGCACAAACAAATTCTCATATACCACATGCAAGTTCTAAAGAATCGTAATACACTATGAGGATTAGTTTATTTTATTTATTTTTGAAATTTTATTTATTTTATTTATTTTATTTATTTTATTTATTTTATTTATTTTATTTATTTTTGAGATTTTATTTATTTTATTTATTTTATTTATTTTATTTATTTTATTTATTTTTGACATTTTATTTATTTTATTTATTTTATTTATTTTATTTATTTTATTTATTTTATTTATTTTATTTATTTTATTTATTTTATTTATTTTATTTATTTTATTTATTTTATTTATTTTATTTATTTTATTTATTTTATTTATTTTATTTATTTTATTTATTTTATTTATTTTATTTATTTTATTTATTTTATTTATTTTATTTATTTTATTTATTTTATTTATTTTATTTATTTTATTTATTTTATTTATTTTATTTATTTTATTTATTTTATTTATTTTATTTATTTTATTTATTTTATTTATTTTATTTATTTTATTTATTTTATTTATTTTATTTATTTTATTTATTTTATTTATTTTTGACATTTTATTTATTTTATTTATTTTATTTATTTTATTTATTTTATTTATTTTATTTATTTTATTTATTTTATTTATTTTATTTATTTTATTTATTTTATTTATTTTATTTATTTTATTTATTTTATTTATTTTATTTATTTTATTTATTTTATTTATTTTATTTATTTTATTTATTTTATTTATTTTATTTATTTTATTTATTTTATTTATTTTTGAAATTTTATTTATTTTATTTATTTTTGAGATTTTATTTATTTTATTTATTTTTGAAATTTTATTTATTTTATTTATTTTTGAGATTTTATTTATTTTATGTAGAAAATATTTGTGGTGAATCAAATTCATATAAAATTGGTATCCAGCTTGCAGCTTACATTCCAACCTGATATATCAAACATGCGAGCAGGGTGATTCTTCCAGAATTTCTTTTGGAATTATAGTATCAGAAGCAAAGTGATCCGGGCTTTATGTGCGATAGCAATAGTCGTGCTTGTCACGTCTTTCTATGTTGAATGCTGATATTCATCGCAAAGTCATCTCAGATATTATGCGCAGAGTCTACGTATTAGATTCTGTATGTGTGTATATGGTGTGTGTGTGTGTGAGTGTGTTGTAGAGCGATTTTTGTGCTTGGCAAATGGCACAATAAATTCCCATGACAACTAATTTAGCTGGCGGTGATCGGAGCTCGCGTTGCTTTCTCATCTTTGCCGCCAACGTTGCGGCCCGAGTTGCATCGTTTTATTGACTTTGACTTTGACTTTGGCTTTAGCTTTAGCTTTGGCTTTGGGTTTGAATTTTTAGTATTTTGTTGTTGGTTGTTGTTGTTAGTTTATTGTTGTGGTTGTTGTTGGTGCAACCGTTTTTGGTCAAATTATGTGGCAGTGCCTATTGATTGTCTCCATGGAGAGGTGAATTAAAGGCCTAGCATTAAGTATACGCCAACGATAGTCGCCTGCTGCAAAGTGTCAAAGTGCCTGAGCAGCCCCACAGTTACGCCCACAAATGGTACACAAAATACAATTATTATATACTTGCAACAAGCTGAAATGTTGGCTGGCAACCAGATTGCAACAAGAAGCTGCCTAAGGCAAATGTAGCAGCTTCCATCGTGTTGACATTGACGCGCAAGTGTTGCCGTCCATCAGCTCATGTGGCAAGTTTACAAACTGCAACTGCAACTTCACATGGAAATGGATATGGAGTTGCAGTTGAAGTTGCAGTTAAAGTTGTAGTTGAAGTTGAAGCTGAAGCTGAAGTTGAATTTGAATTTGGATCTGAAGCTGTCAGTGTGAGGCCAGTGTCAGGCCTGTGGCTATAATTTAACACCCACGCGAATGTACAGCGTACAGCGTGCGGCGTGCAGTGTGTATCATGAGGCATGTGGCATGGCCTGGAATTTGGCATACATAGTGGCAAAAGTTTATTATCAGGTTTCATCGCCTATCAATCATTCTAACAAGCTTTGGCCCAACAATATGTCAAATGCACAAAGTGCGATTAACGATAACCGATAAGAGATTAACGCAGGCACAATATGTGGCATGCAAACATGTGGCAAAGCCAGCAGCAAGCCTCTTCATCTAACTGGTTATCAATTATGCCAGCAATCCACTGCCCAACAATGTGTCAAATACGATTAAGTGCGATTAACGATAATTCGATAAAAGAGTAACGAAACTGCACATTCATTCTTGAAATCATCATGCAGCATGTAGCATGTTGCATGTAACATACATCAAAGATACTTAACTTAACATTGGCCGCGTATCAATCATTCCATAGTGGCTTTGTCAACAAATTGCTTAATAATTTCTCTCACAACGATAACCGATAGCCAATAGCCGATAACCGATTGCCCACTATTGTTGGCCCAGGCAAACCCATCACTCGCTGCGCTTATTGTTATAAAGCCAAACATTTTATAGCCACGTTGTCAGCCAGTTGTCAGGCATTGTAAAATTGCATAACTGCAGTTTAGAGCACGCGACATTTTGTCTCAAGTTTACGGTCCACGGTCCATGGTCGTTGGTCGATGGCCAATGGCGTCTATCGAGTTGCCCAGTTGTCCAGTTGCCCACTTGGCCAGTTGACTAGTTGGCCCATTGCCTGTACAGTGTTATATTGGATGCGGCAACAAAACGAAACTGGAGATGAACATGAATGCGATAAGGCGCTGAATTATGATTGGATGATGCTCATATCTATTGCTATATACGACTTTGTCTATCAATAGGCGGGGCAGAGTCTAACTCAAGCAGAGACTGTTGCAGAAAAACATTTGCCACAGACCAATGCTCAATGTCACATTAATTGCATTGTCTAAGCCAAATTGCAATTGCGTATTGCAACAGTTGATGAATTGCTTGCATTGAAGGCGAACCATAAACTAGAGCTCAATTCTGTAGTTGAGTGGAAAGCATAAGATAAATTTTGAGATAACTATCTCACAGATAACTGATAGTTGGGCCAAGATGTGTTAAAGTTTGACAGCTTTGACAAATATTTAAGAATGTTTTCTATTTCCTATCTCCTTCTAAGTTTAAACATAATACTTTGATCTTTTTATTTATTAATATACAGTGAAAACTCACACTTTACTTGGAGGAACTTTAAACCCCTTTAATGGACCAATTTTATTTACACTGCGGGCTATAAATTCTTAACAGTTAAAAAATATTTTATATATTTATTTTGATTGGAAAACTATCAGCAAAGGTAGTGAAGGATTAAAATTTTTTAAAATATTTAAAAAAAAATAAATAAGCCCATTAAGTTTTATAATGAAATACCGATAGAAAACTCTCAAAATTGGGCTAAACATTGATTCTAAAAGCTGTTCTTCAATTGAACCACTTGTGGTCAAAGATAACACTGAAGTATGCGGAGACTATGTTTAAATTTGGTCCAAGATTATGTTAAATAATATGAATGTTAGCTTTAATATAAATAAAAATATTATATCAGTTCACTTTTCATAAGCGAATAATCTATTGAGAGCCCGATGAACGCTGTCGCAGTATAAAGTTTTCACTGTATTAATTCAGTGTCTCTCAGTGAATTTATTTGCAGGTTTAACACAAAATATAATATTTGCACTTTGTTCCCTTTTTCCCTTTTATTTATGTACCGTTAGCACTCTTTATTTCAATTAAAATAGCTGCACTGTGACAGCTAAAATAAGCTGCGTTTCAAAGCAGATCAAAGTATGCTGCACTTTATCAATAGATGGCGCTGCCTATGCTCTAATTTCTATACAAAGTGCAGCTGCTGAAGATAAGTCGTTGTTTTAAACGGTATATATATATATATAGATGATATATAATTAAATAGAGCTAAGATATATAAAAATAGAGGTTAAATTATAATAAAACTATGATTCATTGTAGAAAACTGAGCAAAATCTTGATTAGAAATTTTTGATTTTTATCTATAGCAAAAATAACAAATAGTTAATGTATAGAATAATAATTTAGTTGCTGATAATTGCTACTATATAGTATCATTCTAAAATATACACTTAATGTATAGTTTGTAAGTTAGTATATATGATTTTATAATGATAATATTAACCTGTTGCATTGAGTTCAACTGATTTTCATTAAAGGTTTAACTCTCTTCTTACAATATCATAGAAATCTATCTTAATTTCTGTAAAGTTCTATAATTATTTATATATATATATATATATATATACATTTCTGTTTCTATGTATATATATATATACGTTTATTCTGTAGAAAACAAAATATATTCATTTGGTTTTATTGAGTGAACACAAAGTCGGAACTTGTTGCTGTTGTTTATCGGCATTGGACGCAACATTTTGGACGCTTCGCTGCATTTTCATCATTTTCTTAATCAGTCAAAACAAAAGAATAACTGAGGCAATTTTATATGTCGGATGCATGTGTGTGTGTGTGTGTGGCATATGAGGAACTAAGTACAAAACTTAAATATTATATATATATATATAGTATATATAATATAGTATAGGAATTACCTGACGGTACCTGGTGTAATTATAGTGTGGCATAAGGAGCGCCGCTAATAAGAGAGAGTGAGAGAGCTTCAGTTTCAGTTGGGTAATTAAGTCAGCGAGCATGGCAAGTGCGCGATTCTGTGTTGCCAGTTACCCCAACTTACTCTTCCTCTACCATTTCTGCCACTTCTTACATAGTCTTCCCTATGCTAAAGGCACCCACTAATTGTGCAGCAGTTTCATAAATGTTATATAACTAAAGCAGCATCGCCAGTCGTTGGTTTAAGAATGTTTTTTTTTTTTTGGTTTTTGCTTTTATTTTTTATAAATTTATTTTTGCTTTTTTTAGTTATTTTTTTTTTTAGTTTTTTTCTAAGTATTTATTTTGGTTTTCATGATTTATGATGCTTGAAAGATAAATTTTGTAAAGCGCTTGTTAACTGCGGCTGTCAATAGTCGCTCAGCAAAAGTGCTCCAACTGCGCCAATCCGTTGATAATAATGATAATGTCTATTATAATCATAATGATGTTCTTCTTGATAATGATGTTGCTGCTGATAGTGTCAATGCACTGTAGCGGTATCTTTTTGCCGCATGCCAAGCGTGCGTTAAGCACCTGTCAGTGGATTGTCCCATACTCTGGAAATATTACGCATACGACGCGTTGCCCATAAATATCAATAACTAAACTGAGCATAAAACTATTATAGAAGGCAATTAGATTAAAGAACTCTAATGAAACATATTAACTATTAATTACATAATAATATATATATGTATATATTCCCTGCGATATCAGTCCTTTATAAGTTGTGCAATTTAACGCTTTACTAGAGCAATTCTCCGTCATACTTTGCAGCTCATTGGAAGGATCAGAAAGCTATATATATGTTATATAATGCTTGGATTCTCAACAGGATCTCAAAGTGCGTTTTGCATTCCAGCAGACGGCGAATATTCTTTGCTTTGCTTTAGTTTCAATAGAGTTAAACTGAATCGATTTCAATCACATGAAAAATTCACTTAAAATAAATTCCTTTTAATGTTTTATATAAAAATTTAAAATTTATTACAATTATTTTAATTTACTAAACATATTTTACATACAAAAATATACCTAAATTATTTTTAATGTTTAAAAATAACTCCACCTTTTCTTAAGAATATTTTTCTAAGAATTTCCTTAATTATATACAATGTTTTTTGGATTAGAAAATTTTAATTTATGTCAAGCTGGTTTCTTCATCTTCCATATAATCCCACATTGGATCATTGGATGCATCGTCATTATCATCAAAATTGAATATACCATCCAAATCCTGATCTTCATCACCATTGAAGATATCCTGCTCATCCGGACAGGCACTGCAGCGACTCTCATTTATGCCATAATTCAGACAATTGGCACCCACACACTCACAGCAGCCATCATGGAACCAACGATAGCTACTCGCACCCATACTTTCACATTGTTGCTTACACTTATTGGAACGTATGCACATGTTGACAAAGATAATGGTACAGTTGACAATATCTGTGGATTTATGTCTAATTTGCTCAGCTGGTCGCTGCTTGGGAGCAGCTCGCATGGGTATGCGTATGGTGGACCATTGATCATCATCTTCGGCTGTGATTGTATCAAACAATTCGGGTATACCATCAACATCACCGATCTCTGAGTGTTGCATCAATGAACTCAATGTATCCTTATGCTTTGGACACATATCTAAGCAGCCACAGCATTCCGTATAGAGTTCACCCAGACAGTTCAAGCAATCCTTGCAGCAATGACAATCACTTAGCTTACACTGACAGCTTTGTGTTAACAGGCATTTGGATACCACTGAGCCACATACCATCTCATTGCAGCCATCGTCATTGGCATTGACAACAAACAATGGCAACGGCAACAATTGCAGCTGTATAAGCAACACCAACAACAAATGCAACATTATCACACGACAAGGAAAGGCAAAACAATGAGATGAAAATTGCTTTTGGTAAGGTTTTTATACACTCGATAGGACTAACTGACGGGTAACAGCTGGGCGTTAACTGTTTAGGGTACAGGTACCAAAATCTAATAATAGGTATATCATTTGTATCGTAGGTAGAACGACCGCAGTTTAGGACATATTTTGCAAGGGGCTTAAAAGAAGTTAAGCCTTAATTGGTTTAGGTAACAAAGTAGGCAATTGGCCAAAAGATTGTCAACTCTGGCAATTGCCATCACAGTAGCAACATTTCAATTGGAAGCATTAGGTACAAAACGAGATTCAAAGTACCTAAATATATAGGAACTCATATCTAGATAATATAAATAGAAAAAGATAATAAAAATAATCGACTTATATCGACATTGACATCGATAATTTAACAACAGCAGCAACGCTTTGGGCCACTTGCATATATCATTTCAGTGTGGCAAACGATCCATGCCCAAAACACACTCCTAATTCCAGTCAATAGCCAATAGTCTCTTGACTCTTGTCAATTTGGCAGCTTTTGATGTCGCCGCGTGCATAAATCAATACAAATGCAACTGCAACTGCAACAACAGCAATAGCAATAGCCGTAACATTGGCGTTGGCGTTGGCATTGCGACAAACATTGCTGGCTGCCTGCCTGCCTGCAACAGCAACTGTTGCTGCCTACCTGCTATATGGTTGTCTGCTGGCTGGTTGGAATTTGTGTACGTCTGCAACGCCTTCTACCCATTGGCAACAAATTAAATTTGCTGCAACGACGAGTATGTGCCGCAATCGGTTGCACAATGCCTATGCAATAGCCACATTTCGGCCTTCAACTTGGCAAATCCACAAAAAATATTTCCTACAAGCAAGAAAGAGAGCAACAGGGGGAGAGAGAGAGGAGGAAACAGCAGTTGCTGCTGTTGTAGATTTGTGGCAATCTTCTTCTGCAGAGCTTCTCTACAATCAAAATTTTGCACCATAATCAACTATATTGCAATTGAATTGAACATTGTAATAAAACCGAACGATAAATAATCGATTACTGCAATTTCTTGTATATAAATTTTGGCATTCAATATATGAAATGTTATTTATTATCGATTTTATATGGATTTTTTTTGTGTGTGTTGCTTTTCTTATCAAAAATCTTATTCTGGTTCTAATTTTATCGATTCGCTCAATTTGAAATCGATTACTTTTATGTAAACATCAATTTTCTTTTAGCACAGTAAACTGAAACTCCATTCAACTCTCGATATATTTAATTAAATGTTACGCATGACCTATCGACTTATAATATCTATAAACAATATACCAAACTGTACTAAAAACAAAAGAACAATATCATATATCGTTTATTATACATGTTAGAACTTTATTACTAGCATGATTGGCTTTCTTATCTCGCTTTGTTACCTCTCTCTGCTCGCTAATCATTTTGGCTTATCGATAATTTATCGTTGTTAAGATAGCATTTGTATTTGTATTAAAGAAAGTTAATTTATATACACATTGAACTTTAAAGCAATAGCAACTATAATTTGCAATCAGTTTTGGCAACAAGTTTTTTGCCAGCTGCCAGAGTTGCCACTTATCCATTGAGAATTATTTTAATACTACAAAGAAAATTTAATTTTAAATTCGATACTTTAAAGCGTTTAAGAGCCTAGTGCCTCTCTAGATTATTGATGATGATTGTAATTTATGAAATATATTTTGACAGAAACACTGCTGGAGTTGCACGCACGCACTGTGTTCCATGACTTTTCACACGCACTGTCTGCCACATTATGCAACCCAACGGAGATTATACTATGAAATTATATGGTATGATAGCTTATGGTTGTGTCTCTGACTGTGACTGTGACTGTGACTTTGGTTGTCTCTGTAGCAAGTGCCACAGCGTGTCCATCGATAACAGAGACACAGTGACAGCGGCAGAGCAAGAAGGAAAGAGAGGGTTATGGGGAGGGGGATGGGTTTGAAAAGATGTTGCGACAAGTTGAAGTGGCAGGAAAATTTAATGAAATTCATTAGCTTAGTATAAGTTCTTTTTGGGTTTGTAGACATAAATATTAATTAAAGATTTAAAAATGTTTGAAGATTTCTTCTGGAAACAAATCAAATGCAAAATTCAGTTGATATTTTTTTTTTCTATTTTTTATATATTTTTTTTTATATTTTTCTTTCTTTTTTTTTAATTGCGATTCGATCGAAATCGAAAAGAAATTTAAATAATTATATGAAAATATATATACGAAAGGCCATGTGTGAGCTGTCTCTCTCTCTGTGTGTGTTTCTCTGTGTGTGTGTGTGTGTGTATTGAATTTTTCTCTTGATTTTTCATTCTAGTTACCGTTATCATTAGTAGTAGAGAAAAGAAACAGCAGCAACAGCAGCAGCAACGAAAGAAATTATAAACTGCTCAACGAACTCATCAGCGAGTGGCGTCGTCGCATTTGAAAAAACATTAATTAAATTAATTAAACAACTCGTGCCAAGAAATTCATACAACAACAATACTATGCCAAAAATAGAAAAAAAAAGACAAAAGAAAGAAGCAGCAAAACAACAACAACAACAACAACAGCAAATTTATTTACTGCTTGAAAACGCATAATTAATGCGCTCAGAGCCCAGAACCAGATTAAAGTGCGACTGCGACTGCGCCTAGACTGTAGCTTTATATGTGCATGTGTGTGTATGTGTGTATCTGTGTTTGTGTTTTTGTGTAGTAGTAGTATTAGTTCTATACAAACACTAGCTATTCTGCACAGTTAATCAGTTAGGTTCGAGTAGTCAGTCCATATAGACAAGACAACTTTAAATAATCAACTGACCAAATAGAAATAGACAAACACACACATATATATATATATATATATACATGCATATATATATACACTTATATATATAGTCATATAGTACATATAAAGACAGCTATTAGAATTGAAATCATATGCCATTGTATACGCCTTCCAACAATCGTAATTCAGCACTTGGCAACCGCCCAAGGGGAGTATAAAGCAGCATTTGGAATTTAGTATATATATAAATATATATATAGATGATTCGGTAGCAAAGATAGTATGATGTTTTTTTTTTAGGAAATTTATGCTTTTTGATTTTTGTTTGCTGTTGCAGCAAGTGATGAGATTTTCGCTTAATATTTGAAAACTGGTTCCAAAAAAAAAATTGAAATTTTCTGCTATGTCTCTCTTGCTCTTCATCTTTTACTCTCCATTATAACCCAACTATTTATTTTTATATTCAAACAAAGCAAATGAAGCAAGAGTTAATAAACTGAAAACACAGTTTCAACTGAGGTAATTTTGTACTTTTGACACGTGCCACAATCGATTGCAAGGCAATAAAAGCAATTAATAAAACTGTGGTCGGAGGTAACCGACTACAAAAGCCTCTTTACCCACAAAGACAGACATACACACACATATACACACATTGCGTACGAAGATAAGGAATCTACATCCCGAATTTGGTTGGTCTAGCTGTTACAGAGTCTGAGAAAAATAAGTTTATACAGACGCATAGACGGACATGGCTAGATCGACTTAGCTAATCGTCCTGATCAAGAATATATTTACTTTACGAGGGCTCAGATAAGATTATTTCAACCTGTTGCATACTTTTCAATTTTGCACAAATTCATTAGCTCCCTTTCTACCTTATATCAAAAGGCAAAGGGACTGAAAAATGTATATCTATATAAATCGCCTGTAGGTATTATATGTCATATGCCACATGTCAAGTGTCAGGTGTCAGGTGTCAGCCGTCTGTTGGCAGTTGCCTGAGTTTATCAATTTTGCCAGGGGTCATGTTTCAGTTCAAATGTCAAAGGTATGGCAAAAGTTTAACGGTGCTTTCAGCAGCTTTTCGTCATAATACAATCAAAAATTTGCCGCCAATTGCCGCTGGGCAAAAAAGAAGCGAACACCGAAGGTCGGTCACATTGGCAAAGCAAAGTTTTAAATTGATAAAACGAAACTTTTGTGCTAAAAATACTCAGCTCAACTAAGAGATACCCTAGAAAACAAAAAATGTATACATCAATTATATTAAGATATCTAATTCCCAATGACAATGAGCAAAACTATTTAACACTTTTTCTCTAAATAAACCTAAACACAATGTATACCCTAGCACTTGTTTTTCTAAACAAAGTACAGAACTTTTAACATATTTCCATCAATTATTGTAATTAACTCAATAATAAATTTGCCTCTATTTAATTGTAGAGCACAATTTTAGAAGAGAGTCCAAACGGAAGCATACCCTATTCCAAGTTTCTTTATAGGGTATCTTTATTTATGTATAATGAAAGCAACGTTAAGGTAAAGTCAAGATCAATAACCAATAAATAATAAATATTAAGTAAACAGACACTAATTGTGGCTAAAGGGATACAAAAAAGCAAAACAAAACAGGGAAAACAAGTAAGAAAACTGTAGTCAAGTGTACCCGACTACAAGAACCCCTTTGCCCACACACACAGTTCTATACGCGCTATAAACGGTTGCACTCGACTTTTACCCCCTGACTAGCTTTTATAGTGTCTGATAAACAGGCGTGCAAACGGACGGACAAACAGACAGACCAACATGGCTAGATCGACTCAGCTAGTTGTCCTAATCAAGAATATATATATACTTTATGAGATCTCAGATAATTATTTGAACCTGTTACATACTTTTCAATTTTCTATTAGCTCCCGTTTTCCTCTTTTCAAAAGGCAAAGGTGCTGAAAACTGGCACAATGTGCGCATATTGAATACTTTGCTCGATGCCAATTCCGATTCCGATTCCAATTCCAATTTCGATTCGGATTGTCTTTGTATGCAGCTGTCAAAATCTGAATACGCATACGTATGGTAATATGAATTCGATACCGAATTCAATTCCTATTTCGAATTCGTACCTCAAGTTTGCGGACATTGCCGCCGCTTCAGTTGCAAGTGACACAATTTCCAAGTGTCTGCGGCAAGTTGGCAAGTGCCAAAGGGGAAACCAGGGGCACAGGAAGTGCACACAAACGTACACACACACACATACACACATATACAAACATACAGTGTGTAATAGTCAGGCAGACAGCTAGAGAGACAAAGAGACTACTAATAATTAATATGGAGAACGTTGACAGTTGTCGTAAATGGTGAAGCAACTTCCGATTAAAAATGCTACTCAAATTTGGCAGAGCCTTCCCAAGCCATTGATGTAGGGAACCAGTTGGATTGACTGTACTTGTGGTTAGGTTAGGGGGTGGAGGGGAAGGGATCGTCTAGATTGGAGCTGCAGGTAACTGATGCGCATGGTAATTGCCACCTGTGGCGAGCCATAACACACACACACACACACACAAATGAAGCAGACAAAGAGTGAGATAGTAACGACTGAAGACAGTCACACAAATCAGTAAAACGAAATTGTATATTTCTAACAAGTCGACTGCATGTATACACTAACTGTGACTTGTCACATCTAATAGGCATAAAAATGATGGGAATAAGTAAATAATAAATTGCAATTTATACCTATTTTTGGGTCTTACTTTTATACATTCTTGAACAGCTTTAGTAAGCAGCATTTGCATTAAGTTTAACAGACGTTTACGTAGTTCTAAATAAGCTTTGCTCCATAGCTAATATACCCGTTTGTAGATGTCACTGAAAAATTGACGAAAAATACAAATTTAGTTAGAGGAAATCCCATTAATGACAAAATCGATAAATTAATTTGTTTTCAACGACAAATGCATAAATAAATGTAAATAAACAAACACACACACACACTCTCACATAGGTATATACACAGACATTGTTCCGTTAAGTTAAATATATACTTTTTTATATTAATTAAGACCCATCCAATTCTCAGACAGAATCAATAACTTAATAAATTGCTTAATAAAATGCGCGCACAAACTCAACGGGTGGTAAAAATTTCGATATTATATTTTTTTCAATTTTATTTTCCATTTTTTTTAGTAATTTTGTTTTGTTGCTGATGTTGTTGTTGTTGGTGTGTGGAAGTGTCACGTGTCGAGTGTTGGCACCAATTTGTTTGAATGAATCTCATTTGACATATAAACCAAAACTTATTTAGTTAACGCCTCAGGCAAATCTCATCGATTATCGCATACCAAAAAGAATATAATCAAGAAGTTGGTAGACAACTAAAATATTAAGGGATAAGTTACATCTATAGATGATATAAACTTGATGTATATCGATATGCACAAATGTATATATAGTAGCTGCCCAGTATATATACTATGTATATAACAATCAACAAATCTTGCCCAAATTGATCTCAACGATATAGTGTTACCTTTATGTAATTAGCTTTGGATTCTGTGAAGTATTTTTAGTTGGGAGTAAAATCAGTTCTATATTCATACTGTCAAAAAGATTTATACCTTTTTTTAACATATAATTATGCATCTATTTATATTTAAGTTGAACCTGAGATAAAATTACATTGAAGCTTCATATTAGAATATATATACTCAAATTTAATTTATTTTATACAAAAGTTCATCAAAGAAATGTTATATATGACTATTTCTGTATGCATTCTTATAGCTAAATATATACATATATTTATACCTATAAAGTGCATATGTGTTTTTTTTTACAGTTATTAAATATTTTCACTTAAACCTAGTTTTTTTTTCTTTTTGAACTTATTATTTAACGAATGGTCACTTTAATATTTATATCAACATTTATACCTATTTATTTATGCTTATTTTTCCAATTTGTATACGAAATAAAGTATAGAATCGCTTATGATAAAATGAATAAAAAAATTAATTTATATAAATATATATTTATACCTATTTTTAACATATTTTTTCATTATTTTTAACAATTTCTGTATCTAGTTATATAAAAATATTTATGCGAAAATTTTTAACAAAATAATATCTATATATTTATACCTATTCTCTCCAATTTGTATACATACTTAATACAAATATTTTGATCAATATCTGCACGAATATTTATACTTTTATAAAACATATCTTTACCCTAACATATACAGAGACTTTAATCTTAATTCCAAAACATATTTAGAGCTTTACTTATGGTAATAGTTCTACAAAAACTAAATGTGAATTGAGACCTATAATGCTGCCTATATTTACACAAAAAAATGGTTTTTATTTATACATTTATCTTCCTCAATAAATACTTTATGCCAAACTTATGTATTTACTTATATTAAATTTGTTATCCCAATACCTATTCGTTTATATTCACTTATACCTAAATCTATACTTACACCAATGTCTTGTTATGCCTTATTATATATTATAGCAATCGTATGGAATGTGTTAATAAATTCCAAGCACATATCAATATAAGCAGACAGTTGATAGAATGAAACTGCCAGAAGTTGACAGTCTATCAAGATATCATACAGATTATTCTATGCTGAGAGTGTGCAATTATTAATTGCATTAATGTTGGATAGCTAGTTGGATTGGTATGTGTGAGAAGCGGATTATGCAATCATATTTTATGTTTACAGAGTTGACAGTTGGTTGAAATCCATCAATTGGCATTGCTGATACCCGGAAAAGTCAATCTGAGAGAATTATATAAAATAAAAGAACATCAGAAACGGGCTAATAATTTCCATTGCACTGCTTTGATATTTAAATATGCCGTTGCATTAATCATACGAAAACCATTTAAAATCATATTAACAAGATAGAGATGGATAGGGGTAGAGATAGATAGAAAAAGGGGAAGCAAGAGAGAGAAGTTGACAGAGGCAAAGAAAGACTTAGTAAGCGAGTGCCTGAGAGAGGAATTATGAATATATTTGCAATCACAACAAATACTTGGTACTCTAACAATAATCTCAGCTATATTTGTCTATTAATCGTAAACTATTTAGACCGAAATATATTTTTTATTAATGGTAGAAGGTTTATTCATGTATATTCATTTGATTGCAATAGATAAAGAAAACGATCTATTGAAATTAATAATTCTTATGTATGTATATATATATCTATATAGTTGATCGATTCAGCTAATATCGATGTATAAGATCGATATGTAAGAGAACTTTTTATACCTATTTCGACTATTGCAAGTTATCTAAATAAATTAGAAGTACTCTAGTCTAAGCAGTGTGTAACAATTGTTGCTATTGTCGTTGGTGCTGTTGTTAATGTAGTTGCTGGTGCTGCTGCTGCTTCTGTTGTTGTGACTATTGCAATTGCAACACTTGGCCGTGTCATGTCATGTTGTATTCGCTCGTGACACTCATTAGCCAGACTTGAGAAGGCCAAGCTGAGTGGAGAGCCTGAATGAAGTGTGGTCTATATACAAAGAGCATAAGAATCTAACAATAAATATATATATACATATGTATCTATCTCTTTCTACTATACTATAAACAAGTAGTTGAGTAGAGTAAACTGCAATGTGATCGTTTAATTGAAATAATTTTCTATAATTAAATAATTAAATCAGCAAAATCAGCGCCTGGGTTCGCCCAGGCAGAAACTGACTAATGCCATTTGAATGTATCAACAGAGTCACGAACTCTGACCAATGAATACAGTGAATAGAATATATTCAATGCACTATATTTAGTATATACTATACCTACAGTATATCCAGTATTTTAAGTATATTCTGAGTATTTAAACTATGAGTCAAAATTGGAATATAAATATTAAAAACTGTTAGAGCTTGGAGTATGAACTCAAAAGTAAATTACTTGAAAATTTTTGTATATTTTAACATTTGTCTTCATATTGGTTTTTATAATTATTTTTTTTTTTTGGTTCATATACCTACATATATTTATTATATATATTTATATATATATATATATAAATAAAAAAAATATATATATAAATATATATATTGATTAAGTAATATGTATGTGTGTATGTTTACAGATTTATATTATACATATGTATAATCTCATACAAAATTCGTTGTGTCCATCATGTCGGGGCTAAGGCAGATGCTTAGACTTATAATTTTACTACTACTACATGGAGCAAATGCAACAAATGCCGTCGATGATTTACCAGAACGTTGCAAGTATCTAAAGGACTCGAAAGAACTATGGCACCAAAGATGTAAGGGCAGATTTCCATTGGTGGCATATACAAAATTTCGTGATACATTTATGAAGCAGGACGATAGAATGGCACTCTTTATGCCCGACTCATTAGATCATGTTTTGGTTGCCCTAAAAGAATCTCGATTGCATGAGTGTCATAGTATACAATTTGTTGAAGTTAAAGAATATATATGCTTTGATGCCGATGGCAATAAGCGTAGCCTGAAGTTTCACAAGGCCAAAATGTATTGCTTTCCCTTTCACATACAACTGAGCGATGATCTTATGCATGAATGTCTACTAGAAAGAGATGGCACTACGGGCACTGAACTGGAGAAGAATGTGCTAAGAACAAAACGTGGGATTATACACTATATTTTTGACAATGACTCGGCTGTTAAGTGGATGCCACATCAATGGGTTTTTATGCTCTTGACGCTAGCAATTATGTTGCTATAAAAATGTGCAAGGACCACGGAGTAATGAGGTATAAGTTAATGTATCAAATTAAACTAGTTAAAATCATAATACATAACAATAGTAATCCACTAACTTCTCTTTTCCTCTTTCAATGAAAAGGCTGTAGAAATAACTATTCAACAAGTGACAAAGAGTTAAAAGAACACATCAAGCATATTAGAAAAAACATATGAATTTTTGACTAACAAAATTGGACAAGCCTTAGGCGAATAACAAGTAATAAGCATAAAGTGAAATGCAGAAGATTGCTGCAAAAAAGATTGGTATTAACTTCATAGAAATGAGTGTAATGCAACGAGTAAGATAGAGTTCAGTGAGAAGCGAATGGGAGAAAACATTTGGTATAAATAGTGTAAAGAATGCAACGAGTCGAGAAATGAACGAGTGAAATATACCAACGAGTAGCATACGAAGGAATCAAATACAAGGACCATATGAAGTGCAACAAAATTGAAAGTAGCAACTAGTCGTTAGGAGTTTAAAAAAAATACATTGGACGTGTGGCATGCAACAAACAAATATAGCCAGCAGCTTATATATATAAATATGGTAACGAGTGACAATCAGCAAGTTGCATTATCGAATCTCTGATGTTCTGTCTGGTTGCTGGCGCCCTGCAATCTGCAACCGGTAACCTGCAACGCTTCATTAATTTGAGGTCGTAAACATTGATGTGCAATGTGCAACTTGCACATAAGGAGGAGCATGCCATAAAGATTTATCAGCCCCGACGCAAGACTTTTCAGTAAAAAACAAGAATATAAAAAAACGGAAAAAAAATGTATTAAGCAGCCACAAAAAACGAAGAAAACAAACAAACAACATAACCTACAGCCAAAGGCTGCATTTATTTAATGTTTATGTCGATTCGATGGAATTTTAATTGTTTTAATATACAAGTTTCAATATATACATTAATGTACATGTATACATTAATGTTGTATATAAATATATATAAATATATATATAAATATATATGAATATATATATAAAATTATATAAATATATATAAATATATATATAAATATATATATAAATATATATACATAAATGTATGAAATGTGATGAAGTATTTATTGTAAAAGCGAATAAAATTAACATAAACCCAAATCTTATCAACATCGTTTATCAGTGCTTTGATCCATTTGAAACATAGCAATAAGTTAATAAAAGTCGACTAACAGCTACCCTCTAATATATGTTAGTTGAGTGTATCGAAAGCAACTTCATTATATATCATATTTTATACCTTTTTTGTGATTTTCTTAGGGGTATTATATTTCTAAGAGATAAACAGACATTCAGTCAGCTACAAACTATTCAAAAATGACTTAAATTAATTTTAAAAAATTGATTTCTTATGAAGCAAAACGGAATAAAAGGTAGAGCTGATTCTTGGGAGCAATATAATATATAAAGACGAATGTTATACCTATTTTTATACGTAATTTCATGATTTGCTGCGTATTTCGACTGGCATCTTTTCTCTATTTACTAATTGTTACCTAAAGCAGTTTTATAAAGTATACAATCACCGAATACACAGCTTATGAATGAAGTAAAAACTAGACTAGATGCTCATGGAGAATCTATAGGGATTATTTAGACATTTTCCCTTAAGATATCCTACAGTGCATTGAGTACAGTAGACACTTAGATTGAGTATTTCCACAGGCAATCATCTTTCATGTAATTTGAAAAATGTTTGAAAATACACTTTTACAGGGTATACAAAAGCAGCATATAAAGCTTATCAAAGGGCAAGAAAATATAATATATGCTCACAGAGAATATATAGGAAGATTTTATACCTTTCGTCCTTACGATAACTCTAATTCGATTCGGGGTACATTTGAAGCTTTAATTAATAATCCCAACTGACAACTTATTAATATTCAATTTTAAAATTGTTGCTAAAAACACTTTTACAGAGTATACAAAAGTGGCTTATACAGCTCAGTAAGAGGATAAATAAAATAGATTTAACTATGGGGGAGTGTATATAGGAAATATGTATACCTTCCTCCCTTATGATTACTCTCAGTAGATTGGGTACATTTATCCCTTAAATTGAAACTTTCTACAGTCAAAATTTTATATCTACGTTTATCATTTTACGGGGTATAACAGAATGTCTCTAAATTTCAATCAAATTAAAACTCTTTCCCAATCCAACAAGTGCAAGAGATATTCCATCTATCACGTTGCACTCCGGAGTGGGTCACCTGCCTCTGGCGTACGTATGAGTATTACGAATTTATATATAGAATAGTTGTTGTTACATTTCCATGGCTCATTCATCCGGTGTGAATACGAATGATTCAAATTGAATGTGACTATTTAGCGGTACGGTGCAAGGAAAAGCCTTGATTGGTGCATTGCCCCGGAGGATCTATTGAAAATGGATGGATGGAATGAATTGGTGGTGGGTGGGTTAAAGGCGGAAAGTGTAACTGCATCCTAATTTGAATGCAAACAGAATGAGATGTTGACATATCAGTGAACAATTTACATGTTGTACACAAATGCCGTTGCCTGGCCTCGCACAGTGGTACCAAACTTTAACAAACTACAACTGTACGCAATTTAATTGCTGCTACAATTTTTCACACAATTTTCCAATAGATTTTCAACAGGCCGTAAACAGTGTAAATATATAACAAAAAAAAAACACCCACAAATTGAGACTAGTTGAATGCTGCCTGCTGCATGCCGTATTTTGTGAGTTTGTAACATTTGCATACTCAGTTGTCATTTTGGTTGAAGCCTAACGAGTCCAAGCACTCGAGGCACATTTCAATTTCAATCGCTTTTCAATTTCAATTCACCCACAAAATTGCCCGCTGGCGTCACGTGTAATTCAACTGTTCGGTTAAATCGCTGTAACTGGCACACCTGAGTTCAATTGAATGCCACAGCAGGTGATATCTTCCAGTTGTTGTTTTGGTTCTTGTTGTTGTTGTTGTTGTTGTTGGCCACCATTTCGCTGGCTGCTGTAATTGCGTAAAGCAACTACAAAACTTACCAACTAAATGCAAACGAATTGAGTAGCATTTTGCATAAATTTCACTTGCATGTCCTCAACGACCTCACACACAACACACATGCCGCATCACAAACACACACACTCTCACACACGAACACATTATACATAACAACAAAAAAGAAGAAGAAAATACTATACACTTGGCACTCAGTTGCTACTTAAAGTTAAAGTTGGAGTTGGAGCTGAAGTGCGTAATGCTTACCACTTCCCAGCATTTGAGTGGCAGCATCAACAGAAGCTAGAGAAGCATTGAAGAAGCTTTCGAGTGGTGCTTGGTTAGTTGTCATAAACATAAACAATGATTAGATGGCTAAAGATGTTGCATTTGATGGATCATTAAAACGGTATCCACTCTCTTAACTGGCCAATGGATTTCATGAGCCTCAGTGAAAATCTATAAAAGATCTGCGTAATCTGCTGCAGCTGCTGCTGTGGATGCTACAGCAACTATTGCCGCTGCTACCACTGATTATTACGTTATCAATTCATTAGTCGTTAGTTTGAACCATATCTGGTTACCCATATCTATTTATAGCTAACATAATATACAAATTTTATATGAAAATCAAGCATAAAATCGCCCACTTGCTTTGCGCCAGGAATTCTGATTTTTTTATTGTTAAATAAGGAAAATAAAAAAGTAATAAATTATATAAAATAATAATAATAAATTAAATATAAATTAATAATTAATTTTATCTAAAATAATAATATATTATATATAAAAGAATTATAAATTAAATTTCACAATTAGTAAAAAGTATTTGTAAAATAATTATAAATAATATATATAAAATAAATCTTAATTATATATAAAACAATAATTAATTATGTATAGCATAATTATAAATTATATATAAAATAATTATAAGTTAATATTAAATAATAATTACTTATATATAAAACAAAAATAAATTATATATTAAATAATTATAATGTAAATATAAAATAAATAAAAATTATTGTAATATAATAATTTAAAATAAATATGAATTAAAAGAATTATAAATTAAATATATAATAGTTATAAATTAAAAATAAAATAATTGTAATTATAATTAGAATATAAGATAAATAAAAATTATATATAAAATGATTATAAGTATATAAATATATAAAACAAATATAAATGATGTATATAATAATTATAATTTAAATATAAAATAAATAAGAATTATATATAAAATAATTCTAAATTGAATATGAAATAAATTAAAATTCTTATAATATAATTTTAAATTATATTTAAAATAAATATGAATTAATTATAAAAGAATTATATTTTGAATATAAAATAGTTATTATTTTAATTATTAATTATTATTTTAATATAAAATAAATAAAAATTATATATAAAATATTTTCTAAATTTAATATAAAATATGTATAAATTAAATTTAATAATATTAACTTAATTTAAATTACATTTATAAATGATTTTTAATTAGCAAAAATAGCATTTTCTTTTCTCCAAAAAATTTGATTTGATTTTAGATCGTAAATTTTTGCATATCAAAAAGAAGTAAGAAAGCTGTAGTTGGGTGTATCCAGCTACGAGAACCCCTTTACTACAGTTAGATGTCTTTTTTTTTGATTTTTTCAAAAAGCAAAGTGGCTAAAAAGTTTCTAAAAATATTTTAGACCAACTTTAATTGGTATTAGCTACTGATGGAACAGCTAATGGGCTCATTAACTATAATTTTTTATGATTGCCAATTTAAATTTTCTAGTAACAAAAATAACAACAAAAAATTAAACAAAAGGCGTTGACAATATTAATTTCTTTGAGCCATATTGGAAACATGCTACAAAGGCCGGCAAAGCTTTAAGCCAAAATGAATTCATTTTCAGTTCAAACAGAAGAGTTTCAGCGATTGATATCAATCGAATATCTATTAAAATATTTGAAACTCTTTTTATTATATTGGACAGAGGTCGAGAGCTGTTCGAGTAGAAAAACAAATCATGTCAAAGATCAACTAAAACAATAAGCGCCAATAAGCCAGACAAAGCAAATGTGCAGTTAGCTTAACGGTGAAGCGTTAACAAAAATAAATACATAAACAAAAACACCAAAAAAAAAAAAAAAAAAAAAAAAACAAATATGCTGACACAAATAAAAAAAAACAACAACCTGTTCTACAGTCTATATGCTCTTCCTACCCTTCCTCTGCTGCTGCTTTTGCCTCTCTCTCACCGTCTCTGCTGCTAGTTCGACTATTATTGATCTTGGCCAAGTGACACATGAACTTTGGGCCAAACTTCTTTATAAATTTACGAACTTAAAGTACCGTATAACTTTGATAAAGACGCGACAGGTCTCTGCCCTATACATTTCTCCCTTCCTCTCTCTCTCTCACTCGCTCTGTCTCTTTCTGTCTCTCACAAAATATTTGTAACAATACGAAAATTCGAATGTTTCGCCTTTTGTTCAGCTTATTGAGCTTTGTTTTGGGGCGGCAATCTGTTCGTTGACATTTGTCAACCTCAAGCCGATACAATTCAATCGACTATATACTATATACTACTACTATTATATATGGCTTATATGATATATATATATATATATCATATAAGCCATATATAATATTTTATATGCTATGGCAATAGCAATCGCTGCGGTATTACATTTTGCGCTATGAGTTAAAGCGATTTGCCAGCATTATTTAGAAACATCTTAAGTATTGGCAGATTTATTAACATCATAATGAACAAACATGAACATAACATCATTATCATGCTCATTATCATTATCATTTATTGTTATTATAATAATTATTAGTTTATGCTTAGTTATTGTTATCGAGCTAAGCTCTTTATTGTATACACTTGATGAGTTATATCATCGCATTATATACAAACAAAACACATACAGATACACATACATACATACATACATATATACATATATGCATATATATATTTTGAAATTGATTTCATTTAAAAGATTGCCAATACTTATACATATCAGCTCTCTATATATGATATATGATATTGCCAACTTATTTTTGTCTCATTGTTTTGATCTTTTCGTATGTAAATCTTAGCTGTAGAGATTCTTCCAAAGAATTCTCAATATCATGCCCGATTGGTTCCAATCTCAACTGTTGTATAGTTGCTGGAATCAAAGTATATTTATATACATATAAACTATATCGGTGCTATAATACCTGATAAGTTATGCCTTTTTTTCCTACTATTAAAATCCGTTTGCTAATTTCAATCAAAAGGAGATTTTTTTCTAGATTTTTATTTTTGGTTGACAACAGGTGTATTTGTTATAAATAATATATATCTGTAATTTGTTAAATCTGGCAACGCTATTTGAAATTAGTTGCTTGTATATAAAAATCTGAAGAACGTTAGTTGAAAATTATTAATTTGGATTTTGTTTACAGCTGCAAATACCTCTTAAGTTTGTGAGTAATTGCGGCTTAGTCTGGAGCTTATACCCTGTTAAATTTGCTCTATAAGGGGTATAATCAGCTAAGGCAGCAGTTGGCAGCACCGGTATAATAATTTATACCTATTTGCAGCTCACTTTATGGCCTAACATTCTTGCCTTTTGAATGGTTTTGACGCGAACGCAAATTTCAATGTCAACTTTTTATACCTTTATTATAGGGTATCTTGTAGTTGGGTTAGTTTGAGTTTAGGGCATATTTTGTTGTGGGTGAGGCAGTAGTAGCAGTAAATGTAGAGGTAGCTGTTGCAAAAGAAGTGGCAACACGCCCCTTAGTAAGTAGCTTGATTGCAATTGATAGAAAGTTCAAATCAAGCCTGATGGGCGTGTTGGGCGTTATGGGCGTGGCCTAAAGAGCTTTATATAGCGAGATGTTAGGATTGTGTAACTAGCAGGGAATCATATAGAAGTATGAGATTGAGAGAGAGTGAGAGAGAGGGGGCTGGGGAGGGATGGAGTGAGGGACTTGTTAGCAGCGACACCTGCATCATTAATTAAGCAACCAATAACGAGAGGCAGACGACTGGAATGTTGGAAGCAGCGGTACGTTGTACGTTATACATTGCAACAGTTTGCTGCTAGATGGAGATGCCACAAATGTATATATAGATATATATATATTGATAGCTCCAGATATAGAGAAAGGGGTATGCTAGGAAGTTGTCCGGGGGGCATTAGATAAAGTTATAAACGGAGCATTCGGCCATTAAGTTGATTGTCAAAAAATTTGCAAACAAATGAAATATTTCAGCGCTGTGATTTAGTGCAACTCGCGTAATTGCAAACGCCAGCGGTGCAAGCGGTGTTGCTAGCAAGCGTTTGCTGCAAGTGGTGCAAGCATAGTATATACTATAACCACTATAACCACTCTAAATCTATATGCAAAAAAAAAAACAAAAAAGCAGTTGATGCAGCAGTTAAAGCAACAGCCGGCGTGTAGCCTGGTAGCCCGGTTTTGACCACCTGTTTGGCCGGCCGGCTGGATGGTTGGCTGGATAGTTGGCTGAATGGATGGATAGTTGGCTGTTACTAGCCCCGGACATGGTCGTATACAAAGATGAACTGCTATTGCGATGCAGATGCAGATGAAGATGAAGATGAAGATGAAGATGAAGATGAAGATGAGGTTGGTGGAGTTGATGTTGCATGCAACGCCTTCTTAATGGCATTTGGAAATTTGTCAATCGTTGTTGGGCAGTTCCCGGCAAATGCTGGCGGAAGTGTAAGAAAAAAAAAAAAGAAATAAATAAATAACCAAAGCGGTTCTGCCACAGTGTTAGTCAATGCCACCGCCACTGCCACCGCCGCTACCACTGACACTGCCACTGCCACTGACACTGCTATTGCTACTGTCATAGACACTGCCACTATGAAATGCCAGTGCCACACATTGCCTGCCCCATCTAACGAAGCAATTAATTTGGCCTGGCACGTTTCCCGACTGTTGTTGTTCCGCTGTTGCTGCCACTGCCACTGCCACTGCCACTACCATTGCCATTGATATTGCAACAGCCAATGCTACCACTCTTGTTGCATTTGCAATTTGAGTTGATGTTGCGCTAAGTGCTGCCGATGGCAGCGGCATCATTTAAATGACGAATTGAGCAAACTCAAAACTAGCTGCAACATAGCAGGAGGATGCCACGCGCCATTTATTGACAGACGCCTGTTAGTCGTTGAACTGCATTGCATGCTGCATATACAGCATATATAGCATACTGCATATAGCATATTGCATATTATATATATTGCATGTTGCATGTTATATGTTATATGTTGCACATTTAAAACTGCCTCTGTCATTGTAATGTTAAGGCCATTTAAATGTGAATGCAAACGCTAAGATAATCAACAATCAACTCAACTGTCGTCCATTGCGATATTTCAACACACATTTCACAGACTGAGAGAGAGGTACAAAGAGAGAGACAGAGCTATATACATAACAAATGTTGCTCTCTAATTGATCTATAAATAAAATAAGGGGAAACAATTGCATTAAAACTAAATCAATTTTAATCAGAAATAGAAGGAAAAGTTTTACCAAATTCTAGAAATTAATATCAATTCCCTCACAAATTCCCAATTCATAGACACAGCCATACACTTTATTTGCAAAAATTTCTGTAAGTTGTAATTATTTAAGGTTAAAAGAATTATTTTTTAGCCTCATTGCCTTACAAGAATGCTTAAAGGGAGCTAATGGAAATGTGCAAAATCGATAACTATGTAACAGGCTGAAGTAATTATCTGAAACCCCATAAAGTATATATATACTTGATCAGGACGACTAACTGAGTCGATGTAGCCCTGTCCGTCTGTCCATCTGTATGAACAACTCTTTGTCAGAGACTATAAGAGCTACAGTAACAAAAATCCACATTCGCTATTTTCATCTCCTCACCCCGCAATTTGAAAAAAAGGATTATTAAGCACAATTTTCAACCGATCAAATTTCTTTGTTGCACACATAATATATAGGACATTCTCAATCTAAGTTGTGAATTTCGTTTAGTTTGACTAAAAAACACGGAAGTTTTACAACATTAAGTGTTGCGCTATAGAGCGCAGGGTGCTAAAGGACACGTACAATGACTTAAAGTACATATAGAACTGTGTGTATGTGTGTGTGTGTATGTATGGCTGTGTATGTAGGCAAAGGGACTTTCTCGTATTCGTTATCACTTGTCTATAGATTTCTTATTTGTTTATTATTTATTTTATTAAAATATATATTTATATATAAATCCAAACAATTATATATAATATGTATATAACATAACAAATCATTTATAAACATATTTAAAAACATATTCATATAGCCTAAAACATATTGGTATATACAATCCAAACAAGTATATTTTACCAAAAATGTTTATATATACAACCAAATAGTTACACACACATAAATCTAATCTAAATGTTGTTGACTTAAGTACTCTTCAGTTATATACCTTACACTACCTGATCATATACAGTATATATCGGTTATAAGGTGTACAGTTTATAAGTATATATTGCTTAAATGCAAAATTAAATTTAGTCGCATAAATGCAAAAAATTTCTTATAAGAAAATATTGTGTATAAACAAATAAAAAATCGATTTTAAGCAAATTATAAGTTGTAGGACAGCAATATTAAAATTTTTGATCTCATTTTATATTTCATATTAATATTAATATAGCTGAGGAACAGCATTAAATATAAATTTAAATAAACTTCTAAACGTGTGGTTTATTTTAAATTAATCATTTAAATATGACATATTGGCATATAACTCATGATTGCTTAAAAGGAAATATTGAATATAAGGAACAATTTTTTTTTGCATTTTAGGTTTTGTTTATAACCAGTATATACTGTATACCAAATCAGACACTATACAACACCATCGATTTACAGTACTTTACACAAAAGTACCCTTCACTCTCTCACAGCTTACTTCGGTGAGAGTTACACTTGTCAACATAGTACATAGTACACTACACGCTCCCTAATAAAACACCTTCTTCCAGTAACACACACACAGCTACATATATGCCTAAAGCTATAACCTATGGCATACGTATATTAGTCTAGTCTATATTGAATACGCTGTCAATGTTGTTGTTAATGTTAATAACAGTATGTTATTAGTTAACAGGTGCTAAACATAGGAATAACATGAAAGTGTTAGAAGAAGCGGCAAATGAAATTCTTGCCTTAATAAAATATTTGCAGTTTCTTTTGGCTTTTATGTTCTTGTTATGCAATGCTTTAGGGAATTACAAACTGACAGAGACAGAGTGCGAGAGAGAGAGAGAGAGAGAGAGGAGAAGTAGGCATTACGCTAAATAATGTGTAAATAAAAAAAAAAAAAACGAAACAAAAAGCAACTTAAAGCAAGGCAATAAACAGAAGCAAACACATTACGATCGGTTACCTGTCTGTCTGTGAGTAGCTGTAACATGAGTATTCACACACACACACATGCATACACACATACAAACATACATATATAGAGAGCATTACACAAAAGGTGGCAATGACGTTGACATCGCCACGTATTGTGGCAACTCTTGACGCATAGACGTCACTTTATTACGCCATATACGAGCAGATACGCAACTCCAAGCGGTTTCCATATGCAATTACCCAATGCCAACACCTCCCTGTGTGACACCTAAACAACAACAGGCCTTCCATCAACATAACCATATACAGATACAGACACAGACACAGACACAGATACAAATGCAGATAAAGATAGAGACAGTGTGTGTGTGTGTGTGTGTGTGTAAGAGAGGAATGGAAGTATGTGTTAATTGTCATAAAACGAAACGACGCATTGAGAACGCATTTTGATGTCTAAAATGTACCCAAAGACAGAGAGACAATGCGGCATTGGCTTATAGTTGGGGCATTAGTTGCGGCTAAAATTGGTTTGTTTGGGGCTTAAGCTGCGACTAGTTGGCACATGTTTGGCATGTTCATTTGCTATGCATTGTCACATTCTTAGCGAATACCACTATACATGCAACTCACCCATGAACTAACTCTATGCGCGTGCACACTTCTTGTGCTTTATGGCATCATTATGCTAATAGCCAATTGTATATATATATACAATATATATATATATATAAATTTGAGTGTGTGTGTGTTTGTTAAAAATAAATAAAGAAATTCAAAATTGTTTTTTTTTTTTGGATTATTGTACAACATTTACAGTTGAACGCGAAGCGCGTCAACTCATTTTGCGTTTCATTCAATTCAATCCAATTCAATTCGATTCGATTCTTCATATTGAACACGCACCTTTCATTAGCATATTTCAATACAAACAAATCTATATATATATATATACTATATATATATATATGTATAGATAGATATTTGTCTGATTGAATATAGTTATATATAAATTATTATATAGTTGGATTGCTAATACGTGTTGTTCCGGCCATTGTCGCCGTCTGTGCCACTCACTTGACCTAATTTGTATTGCAAATATTATTGATGATCATCTTTTAAGGTGTTTTTTTTTTTATATTGTTTTTATTTTTATTTTTATTTTATTTCTTTCCGCTTTTTGTTACTTTTTTTTATTTTTTGTAATATTTTGTTTATTTATCAAATATATTTTTGCACAATTTTTTTTTTTTATTTATTTTGCTTATTTTTTTCATTGAAATTTCCGCATTTTAGTTATATTTTTTTTATTGATAAAAATTGTTACTGCAATATACGATATATATATATATATATATTCGTATAGATATTTGACATTTGATTCTAAAACTGAATGCTTTAGAGAACTTTTGAATTTATTTTAAAGGGTTTCTTTTGTATTTCTCTGATGATGTCATGATAAGCCCGAAAGAGCCATGCAAATTGTATGCAGGAGGCATAACAAAGGCGTTTGAAAGCATAAAAGAACAAGCTGCGTAGAAGAGCAGAGAGAATAAAGATGGACTATGCACAGGAGAAGCGATAAAGGAGAAAAGAATTTAACGCAAATTCCAAAAAGGAAAATGAAGTTAACCAAACATAAAACGCAAAAAAACAACAACAAAAAAACTGAAACTGGTTTCTCCCTTTTCCTTTTCAAATACAGTTGCTTTCTGAGAATCCAGAAGAACAAACGTTTTAACTTGGGCTGTAGACTGTGGGCTGTCAGCAGTGATGTTTTTTTTGGGGGGGGGGGTTTGTTAGGTAGTGCAGGCAGCTGAGAGGGAGTTGGAGGGGTGGCAGTGGCATAGTGTGCAAAGTTGCTACACCAAAAACGGCGGCAACATTTGCCGCATACCTCGCATACAAAACAAGCGTACAACAAAACTCCCCAAAGGGGACAATGGTATAGAACGAAGGGCGAACAGGAGAAGCGAAAAGCGAAATGTGGGAAGTGTAAACTAAGTATGTGTGTGTGTGTGAGAGAGAGAGAGAGAGAGAGAGAGAGTAGAGTAGACAACTAACAAGTCGAGACGCCAGACAAACGTTTCTGTCTATCCTTTTCTTTTCCCTTTTTTTTTAGACAGCTCTCTTCTGCATCTTCTTCTACTTCACTACAACATCATCTTCATCTTCATCTGCTTCTGCTTCTGCTGCTGTTTCTCCTTCTTGATCATCAGTTTCTTTCTTATGCACATTTTGTGTCTGCGAATTCTTTGAAACTTCACTTTGAGTTTTTGGGGCGTGCTCGAAAATATTTGAAAATTGCATTTGCCATGTTTCATTTTGGGCTCAAGCAGATTTTGTTGTTGCTGGCGTTGATGCTATTTCTAATTTAGTTGATTTATTGCCCAGCGCCTTGAATAGCAACACCAAGAAGAAGCAGCAGCAAAATCAGTTGATAAAGCCAAAGAGAAGCCAGGATTGCGCACCAGACTTACTGGAGGACCTCTGTCTGAGTCACATGACCTGCCTGAACTTAACTTAATGGCATTTTATTAGTCTGTCTCCAGCTCTGGGTATGGCTCTTGGTCTGGCACTGGCTCTGGCTCTGGGTCTGGGTTTGATTCTTCTTCTTCTTTTCTCACTGATTGTTGTGCCACATCATTTACGTTATATTTTTCTTTCTTAAAATACCCTGTAATTACCTTACAAAAGGGCGTATCAAAAATAAATTTTGTTTCATTGCATAAAAACATTATTCAGTGGCTTAAAGCTTATATCCTTACTAGACTATATTGCCTATATACCCCACATAACCTATATACCCTATATACACTATTATATACTTCACTTACTACTCGTAAAACTTCAAAGTAAACTAAGGCCTTTGAGATTGATTTTGTTTTTTGTTTTAATCCAAAGTACAGGGTATCTTATAGTCAGGCGCACCCAAGCTTATCATGCTTCATCAAAAAACAATATTTTAAGTTTTGTTGTGTTCCTTTAACACTTTTGCAAGTGAATTCCTATTTGATTTCGCCTTCCTTCCTCTCAATCATCTGAAAATTCATTTAAATTCATATAAAATGAATTTCGAATTTTACATTCAATTAAATCTTTATTTACAGTACGCCCTCGCTAAAAGCTACAGTCAAATTTTCAATTAAATTTGCAAAACGTATTTAAAACTCTACTATATATATTATATATCTACTATATATAAGGCAGATATAGCTTAAAGTGATTCCTATTGAATCCCCAGCAAATGTTCAATTGAATCTTGATGGATGAACCTTAGGGCAATGTGATTCTTAGTTGATACTATGCCAATATAAATTTTGAAAATATATTGTATTAATTAATTATAATAATAATAATGATGATAACAATAATTATGTTATGTAACATTCAACTGATTTTATCTGCCATAGAAATGCCACAGCAAGTAAAAAGATTCAACAAAATTTCAGACCTTCCTAATAAGCCCTTAAACTAGTTTAAATCGGAAATACAGTATATATACATAATCTTTTTTAGGAAATAAATATCTAACTTATAGAAAAATTATCTTTACCTTGAACCCTGGTCTATTTGCAACAACTCCCCAAGGCAGCTTTGCCCCGCAGCGAGAGTTGAACAGCAAATTGGTAAGAGAAATGTTTGAAAAAATTATCCTAATTCTAATTATATCAAAGCTTAAGGCAGTTATTACACTTAGTAATAATAGATAAAGCTGCACACACACACATACACACTCATTCTGGCTGGGAACGAACTTCCTTTCCACTATGCGCAATGTCCAAACATTTGATTAACTTTGACTAGAAGAACTCTTAACCAAGTTATAAATAAACAGTTTATAGTTGATTTAAGCAAATGCAAATCATTAAGTTAAATTAATTAAATAAATAAGCAAAATATAACAGTGGATTAAGCAGTAAAAGGACATTCAATAGACATCAAATAAAAAGCCTTAAAAATAATTTTTATATAAATGCAAGTTAGAATGAGTTTAAATGATTTGAAATTAGGTAATAAAAATGCAATTAATTTGATTGATTGCCAACATTTACAGATATACAGAGAGAATGAGCAGGATAGAGCGAGAAAGAGATAGAGAGAATGATTAAGATATATGCTAGTTAATTGTGATATCAGTTGGGATCATAAACTGGCAGCTGTTATAGACTTTATACGATAGAATTTTTCACAAAAAGCCACCAACTGTGTTGAATGATGATCAAGACAGCGGCTAAGTTGTCATTCAAAATTGTTCAATTCACACTGTTGCCAATAGTGGTAGCAACAGCAGTAGTTGCAGTAGCAGCAGCAATGGCAGTGGCAATTGCAGCAATGGTGGCACGTGGCAGGAAGACTGCCGGATTGCCAGGCAATTATACGAAATGAAAAATGATGGCAACCCGGTAGCAAAAGCATCTCACAGATACGAATGACTTCGGAGCAGGTGAACATTAATTGTATTCGCATTCGAATTGCCTGACCAATTAATCTGCATGATAATCGTATTAATTAACGCTGCTGACGTTGACGCTTAACGTTGGCTTTAAAGTCGACGTCGACGTCGACTTCGCAGCTAACGCAGCTGCCGTTATGGTTTGGATCATAAAAATTTTGTTATTTTTACGGCTGGCGCATCAAATCATTGAATTGAGCTGATCAAATAGCGTTGATCTGGCGGCAGCTCTGATTGCAAATAGCTTAAAATTTAAATATCTTTAAAGAATACACAGACTAGCAGATACCCTGCTGTATTAAAAGTTCTAACTATGAAAAGGAAAAGGAGAAATAGTCAGTAGTTAGGCATCAACTGTAGCCTCAATATGAGATCTCTCAGCTGCAGAGCACCAGCTTAACTGTTGGTCAAATATAAACCCAATGCCTTACATAGAGTCCAGGCAGAGGCAATGGCAATGGCAATGGCAATGGCAATGGCAATGGCAACGGCGTTGTGTTCTGTTAGTCGTGTGGCAAAGTGGCAGTGCCTAAGAACCGACGAAGGCCGAAGACGATAAACATCTGCGGCAAAGAAACTTTAAAAGGAATCACAGTTGGGCCACAGACAACAGGATCAAGAAATTCCGGTTTTTGGTATTCTTTTTATTATTATTATAATTTCTGTTCCCCGTTTAAGTTTCTTCTGATTCTCCTACTTCTGTACTTTTTTTCTTCTTTTTTTCCTGCACTCCAAAGAAGCGCCAACATTGGACAGCAGCGGCTGCTGTTTATAATACCCGTTGATTACGAAACATTCCATTAAGGGTATATCACGACTTCTATATAAAATTTACTTGACTAAACTTTGGTCTAGTATAATCCTTAAACTATAATATATATAGAAATAATCTACATCAATATCTGAAGCAATATATTTCACAAAATATTTTAGTTTTTTGGTAAAAGTTAACATAGACAATCTAAACACGGCTCATTAAAATATTATTTTTTCCCATGTTAAATTTAAATAATATATTATAAAATATTTTTACGTTATAATTTAACGTTGTTTTCTTATTTTATACATTTGATAATTATTTTTTTTTTTTATCTTGATGTAATTTCTAACAAATTGTGTTGTTATAACTCTTATTTTTATTTAAATTTATTAAGATTTATTTTATTATATTGTACTTAATTTATTATTTTAATTTTATTTCAATTAATTTCTTTTTATTTTTTTTATTTAATATTATTACTGATTTATGTACTTTTAGTGTTATTTTTTTTAAATTTTTATTATTTAATAGTTTATAATTTAATACTTCTTAATTAAGCTTTATTACTTAATATTATTTATTTAATTTAATTCTATAAGAAAAATTATATAACTTTCAACTATTTTAATGTTATTGATAAAAAGTTTTTTTTTAACACTTGGTTAATTAATTTCTCTTATATTTTCAACAATATTTATGTCTTTATGTTTTTTTCTTAATTTTAAAATTGTGTTTTTATTATAATCTTGTATTGTTTTGTATACACATTAAAAATTGTAATATTTATTTTTAAATTTCTTATAAATTTCATACATTCTTTAATTAGGTTTTATTAATATTGATTTAGAATATTTTTTTTTCTTTTTACTTTTATATTATTTATTTTATTTTATTTTTATCTACGATAAAATATTCTTAAAAATAGTTTTTCATACAATTTATATAAAGATTATTTTTAATTTTTTAACTATTATATTTATTTTCTTTTCAATAATATTTTATTTTATTTTGTAATAAATTATGCATATAATTTGTTTTCTATTATAAAACTTTGTTTAATTTATCTATTAATTAGTCTTCTTAAAATATTGATTTTATTTGTGTATTTATTTAAAATTTTAAATTATAAGTTTCTTTTTTCTTAATTTTGTATTAATTCTGATATTAATATAAAGAAATGTACAATTATTTGTTCATATCTTATTGTAATATTTTTATTTATATATATTAAATTTTTTATTTATTGGGTGCCTATATTAAATTAACATTTTGTAATATATAAATAATAATATATAATTTTCAATATACATTTTTTTTAATATGTAAATTTGTATTTGTTATTCATATTATATAAACTTATTTATTTTATTTGTATACCTTAAGTTTTTATATATTAAACCAAAGATAACAAATTAAATTAAAAAAAAAAGGTTTTTTTTATTATTTATTTAAGCAAATTAATGAAATTTTTATTAAACAATTTCTTTGTTTTTTTTTTTAATTTTTCTGCCAATTCAATTATATATTCTACTCTTCCTTTTAATATATTCATCAAATATATTTACTCCTATTCTTTGAAATTTATTTCACATTAATTTTGTTTATAGAGCATTTGTGAGTCAATCGTTGCACTTGTTTTACCTTTTCTTCCTTCTTATTAAGTGTGTATGTGTGTGTGCATATGTGCTTTTTAAGCTTTGCGTTTTTCAATCAACGTCAGGCGATGGCTCAGGCGACGTTTCTAATGCCCCGAAGTGGCCCAGAGAAACAGGAATTTTTTGTTCATGAAACATTGAAAGACGATTCTTACATTCCTCCAGCTCCAGCTGTCTCTTTCCCACTTGTATTTGCTACTATTTAACCCTGTATTTCCTACTCTCTTTTAGCTATATATATTTAATAGTATTGGTATTGGTTTTCGTATTGGTCTTGCTATTGGTATTGCAATCGTTATTGGTAATGGTATTAGTATTGGCCTGGGCCATGATTCTGGCCGTGACTTGTTTGTTTGTTGGGTCTGTGGCTATTTTTAAAGCCGCAGCTTCTGCTTTACCCAAACCTCCCCATGCTCTTTTGCTGCTGTAGCTCATGATGCGGCCAAAGGATACACCGCTGCCAAGTGAATAGCTGGACGCCTAATGTGCAGCCCGTTGGGTGGAACATTGAAACAGGTTTTTGGCCATTGCCATTGCCATTGCCATTGCCATTGCGATTGCCGCAGTTGTAGTCGCAGCCGCTGCTGGATTTCTGGATTATTGATTGCTTTGGGTCTCTGGGCAAATGTGTGCAAAGCACCCACCCAGCACCAGCCCCTCATCATCATAATCAACTCAACTGCTGGCTAGATGAGGCATTTGCATTTGTCGCCATGGCAACTTAAATGTCCAACTTCAAGTACTCGTACTCGGCGTACTTTTACACGGCATTTACTACTTTTGCTCTACCAGTTTTTTATTTGTTAACCCTTTGCCTTTAAAAAAAGGCTAAAAGGGAACTAAAACAAATATGCGAAATCGAGAAGTATGTAACATCATCCGAGACCTTATAAAGTATATATATTCTTTATCAGAACGACTAGCATAGTCGATCTAGTCCTGTCTGTCTGTCTGTCTATTCTTGAATTACACGGGAGTTATTTAAATTATGGCGAGTGGGGGGAGATTAACTAAAAGTCGGGCGCAACAACTTAAAGTGCGTGTAGAACTAGCAAACGGTTTCTCATGGTCGGGTACAGCCGATTACAGCTTTTTTACTTGTTTTCCTTTTTGTTTTTAGCCATTGCCATGGCCAGTCGAATTATTATTTATTGGATCCCGCATCTGGTGGCATAATCTGTAAAAGGCAGTATACCGACTGGATACTGGCCATTGATGTCTTTCTTTATTGCTCCAGTTATTATTTCTTTTTTGGTCTTTATTTTTTCTTTTCAGCTGCAAACTCTTTTTGCACTTCTTTCTCCTATTCCCTTCTTAGTCTTCTATATTACATTAGGCAACATCCTTTTAAAGCCACAAAGTTCATTCAATAAACTCAACTCTTAGCCAAAATCTATGATAAGTGTTAATAGTATGAATGAACTTAAGTAAGGAACAATAGCATATATCTATAACTATTATATATTCTGTTTTCTGATCTGATATTCCTCTAGTATCTTAATAAGTTGATAATTATTCATTTTGAAATTAACTTTAATTATGATATATTATTATTAATTCATCGTTTGAAGCGTTTGAATCCTTAGCAGATCGTTTATCATAGCCATAACGTAGAGCTCTGCTAGGAAATAAAAAGAAATGATGCAACAATTAGTGGCAAGACTTGTTGTGCAACATGTTTAGTATTTCGATGAATTCTTTGGCTATAATAAAAAATTAAGAAAGTAAATAGAAACAAAAAACTGCTGTCTCTTTCTATATACCAAAAGAATTAGAAAAAGAAAATAAAATTTTGGAATATCCAGAAAAGTTGCTGCAAATTGCCTTAAGGAATTGTAAGGATTATGATTGAAAGGATACTGTATAGTACATATTGGTAGCAGTGTAGGTAACTTGTCTTTTATGTAAAAGTTGCCCAAAAAGGTTAGTCAGTTTATGTCGTAATCTTAACTTGTTGTGGCTTAGGCCATTTGTTGATTCTGCAATGACAATGAGGCTGGTTGATGATGGAGTTGAAAGTATAAACTGTTGTTATGTTGGTTGCAAGCAACGATGGAGGCGCAACACTTAAGAAGCTTTATGATGTGTTAAAATTGTGGCAACAATAAAAACAGCAGCAACAACAACAATAACAGCAACAACATGTCGAAGTAGCAATGACAAGCAGTGACGATGAGAATAAGAATGAGGCGATGACGATGGCGATGGCGATGCCGATGCCGACGATGACGATGACGATGACAATAAAGATCGAAGAGCAACATATGAGGATCAATGTTGAACGATGACTGTTGCAAAGTCAACGTCATTGTCATCATAGATTTTGCTTTAGCTTCTATCATGTGCGACTGCGACTGATGCGACTGTGGTGACTGTGGCGACTGCTGTGACTTAATACTGTTGTTGTTGCCGTTGTTGTTGTTGCTGCTGTTGCTGATGTTAAGACTAAGTCTTTAGCTGCGGCAGCTATAAACGCAACATGACTTGGTCAGTTGGGATTGAGAATCGAGTACAGCATAGAGAGTAGACTGTAGCCAGTTGTGGCCTGCTCTTCATCTTTAGCTTTTGTTGCTTTGGTATTATCGTGTTTTTTTTTTATTTTCTTTCTTTCTTTTTCCTTTTTTTTCTTATTTTATATATCATCTTCTTCTTAACGATAATTGATCATCATCAGTCGTTTTAATTGATCGCTTTGGCTGTATACATTTTGCTCTGCAGCGCATTTTGATTGTAATCAATCACTTTCGTGGAATTACTACCGACTCGTAGACTCCATAGCCTCAATGAACTATGTGCAGCAATGTGTGGCAAGCACATGTCTATGCCTGTGTGTGTGTGTGTTGAAATCTTAGTCTGAATTCGACACATTGACGATCGGGCGTTGTCAACATTTGCCACACACACATACACACACACGCAGAGTACTTTGTTGTCGATTGGCATTTTCTTTCTATAGTTTCCAATCATCAACGCAATTGCGTACGTGATCTGATGCAACAACTTTGCCATAGTTATTGTCATTGTCATTGTCATTGCTTCACTTTAGTTAGTACATGTATCTCTGCTAACCATCCTTTCATCCATCCATTCATGTCTTTCCTTCCCACCAACAACACAACAACCACAACAACCACCCATCCACCCATCGAAGCAACCATCAAAGCATCTATCGATCTTTAGTCTAGTTTAAAATTGTGCGTAATTGTTGCCACAATATCATGTATCATGCTGCGACAATAAGTCACTTGTTGGCATTTTTGAAATACATTAGTGCAACAGTTGCCATTGTAACAGCAGCAGCTGTAACAGCAGCAACAGTAACAATAATAGCAGTAATAAAAGCAGCAACAACTCGCTACGATCTGCATGCAAATTGTAAGAAAACAATTTAACATTAACATTAAAAGCGTCACCTTGTTGCTGTTAAGCTTAACATAATTAGGGATTACAACTGCATTACATATGAGTGTTTGCCGTATTCAATATGTTAAGCTTTAGGTCTAGCTGCAAGTCAGAAAATCAGAAACAGATCTCAAAGTTAACATTAACAGCGTCACTTGTCAGCGTCACTATAAAAGCAATAACTAACAGGTGTTACTTGAAGTGTTACTGTTACTAAGCTGCTGCAATCATTGGTGCTACTGTTGCTGTTGCTGTTACTTTTGCAAATATGTAACATTATCTTTGTACTACTAAGAGCAAGTGCCTTCTGTTAACAGTGGATATTAACAGCGCATAAACATGGCTATGTTAAGACTTTTATGTTAAGCATAACTGTAATGTTGCTTTTAGTTCTAGTTTTTGTTATGGTTATAGTTTATCCTCGGAATATGCAACTATCAACAGAATGCAGTTAGAGCCACACACACACACAAGTGCGTGCGGCAAGTGTGTGTCAACCATTAAGACAACAAACACAGGCGCATACCCGATCGTAGACGCCACACACACAGCTGAAATTTGGAAATTTTTATGCTTTTCCGCTTGTATATTATTATTATTATTATTATGATTTTGTTGCTTGTCTGTTTGGTTGTTTGCTTGTTTGTTTTTTTATGGGAAATGTCATGACTAATTGTATGGCACTTAAAAATCTTTTACGATCCTCCCATCAAATGGACTTCAGCAGCATTTTATTTTACTATATGCTCAGTTGGTTTATATACCAGACATAAATCCATAAAAGACAAACATATAGAAACATATATATATATATATATATATATATATATATATATATATTTATATATATCTATATATATATTTAGAGAATCATATATACCTTATTTTATGATTAAAGTTCTCTGTTGTCAACGTCTTCACAACAATTGATGATCATCATGAAATTTATTTAACAAACAAAACAACTCAATTTTAATGTGTGTGCGTGTGTGTGTGTGTGCTAGGTTTTCTAAGCACACGTGTGTGTGGTTTATTTTTGGGCCAATAAATCAATAATTTGTTAAGAGGCGCTTCTCGATCTCTCTCTCTTGCTCTATCTCTCTGTTCACCGCTGCGTGTTGTGAAAGCAAGTTCGTTGCCTAAGTCTTTTGTTTAATCGCAAGGAAATTCAAAGGCTTTTTGCGCTAATTTTACAATAAATCTTAAAGTGTGCGTGTCTTATGTGTATAGTATGTACAGTATGTGCGTGTATATGTGTGTGTATATGTGCGTGTGTGTTATGCGTTGCTCGCTATTTGAAAGTTAAAGGCTTTTGTGCTTGTGAAAGGAAGCTTTAAGTCATATGCAAATTGCTTTATGTTGACTTTTCAATAGACACAAATACAAACAGAGACAACAACAGCAACAAGAAGAGCAACAACAACATCGAAGTGGCAGTGCGACAAGCTGGCAATGTTGGCAAACTGGCAGCCCAAGCCAAGACCAACAAATGGACAACGCGACAACCTGGCAAGCCGACAACTAGACAAGACAACAACAAACAGCAAACAGCAAACAAAACAAAATGAAATGAAATGAAAATAAAACAGCAAACAACAAATAAACAGCAAGCGGAAAAAGCGTAAATCACGGACTGTGGCACACAGCTGCATACAGAACAACAACAGCAACAACAACAGCCACAGCAACAGCAACATCAGCAAACAAGCAAAGTAAGAAGTAGTATCCCCTTGTAGAAAAAGAAGAAGAATAAGCAGCAGCAGCAGCAGCAGCAGCAGCATAAATGCTTGCTGCGATTTGCAAGATTTGCTTGAAGATTTGTGAGATTTCATTTTGCAACTGTTGCAGCAAACGCTGTCAAATCGTTCAGTGATTTGTCTTGCCAGCGCCTTGTGCATTCAATCAAGCCAACAGCAACAGATCAACTACTTGCCAAAAGCAACAACAACAACAACTACCACAAACCTTCAGCTATCAAAAACTAACAACAACAACAACAACAAGTCAAGTTCGCGGCCCAATTGACACTTCAGGCGTTGGCCAAAACTTGAGACCAGCTGCTGCTGCTGTTGTTGCCTATTGCTGCTGTTGCCTATTGCCTGTTGCTGTTGGCTGGCTGAGAGAGGCAATTTATAAACGAAATAAATTCAATTGACTTGTTTGCCGCAGCATTTACAGTTGGCAACAATTGCAGCAATGCCATAAATCGTTTGGCAAAGAAGCGAAACGCGCGCGCCAGCGACAACAACAGCTTCCACCACCAAAGTGCTTCCACATCTTCCATCTTCCATTTTATCATCCCTCTCCCCCCAACGCTCTACCCATTCATCACCCCGCCAGCTACCATGTTTACCCATCTTTAAGCATCTTTACATCTACTGACTGCTATTGGCAGTGGCCAAACTGCGTAACAATAAATTTTCAATGCAAACAAGTTGCAGCAACTTGCAGAAATCGGAGAATTACCATCGCCATCACCATTGCCATCGCCGTCGCCATCGCCGTTGCCATCGCCATCGCCAGAGTTGCCAATGCCAATGCGAAACTGAATCCGAATCCGAATCTGAAACCGATTTTCAATGCGACTACGACTGCAAATGCGAATGCGAATGCTATTGGCCATATTGGACGTTGGGACACTCGGACATATACACTTTGGCCATTGCACATTGCCATCCCCAATGCTTGCCCCACTACTGCAGTTGCTCTTACTGCTGCTGCTGTTGCTGTTGCTGTTGCATTTGTTATTTGAATTTCGAAAATTATGGGCACAAATTTGTTTTATTGCCAAAGTCAAGGCGTGCAATCATTAAATGCAACAGCATGCGGTCCCGGCTACAGGCCAGCACCTGAGCAACAGCCACAGCAACAACAGCAGCACCTGAGCAACTTCAACACTAATAATCTATATAAAATAGATGCTGCTAATAAATACCCTGTAATAAAATTAAGCAATAACTTATGCAAATATTTATGTAAACTTAATGAAGTAGTCCTAAATGAAGTTATATACCAGATGTAATAACTCTTTTTTCAAAATATCCTGATATCAAATAGAACAAAATTCTATATAGAATTAATGTACTAGTATTAGTGTGATTATATACCAAATTTCATGACTTTATCGACTATAGTTCCTGAGTTCAGATGAAACATTTGAACAAAATGCTATGAAATTTGTATATAGAGCAAATTAAGCAGATTCTTAAGCTTCCAAAACTAACTGTTGCATATTAATATGTAACCTAGCTGACCTGAGTATATAATACCTCAGACTATATATACATAGATATAGAGTATTTCAATATAAATCTGGAGTGTTACGACTGCTGCTCATCATTTGAATTATGCCTTGGACTAAAAGCGTTTAAGCTAATTTAAATATGAGCAAATCATTAGCCTAAAATTGTTGCTTAAATGTGCGTTTTAAGTAGAATGTTATATTTTGTATGTTGTATGTTGACTGTTGGTTGTTGGTTGTTGGTTGCTGCAACTTAGAACTGGGCGGCGCTTTAATTCCGAGCACAGCGAGGCAAGAAATGTCTGATTAACACGTGCGCAAATTATAAGATTTTATGCATTTGCCACAGATATCTAAAATGTTGTACGCTCTGCGCGAGATAAAAGCCAAAATGATCAACTTGCCGACACGACTCAGCCTCAGAGTGGGACCAAGACTGCGACTTAGATAAAGGCTGAAGTTGAGGCACTTACAGCACTTGCAGCATATGCACTAGCAGCACTTGCAGCACTTGCAGCACTCATCATTCAAGCATTATGGATGAATGTTAATGCATATGCAGCACGCACACACACACACACACGCATACACAAGTAACACACACAAATCTTTGACGTCGTTTTGAGCACTTTATTAGCGCATCGAGCCGCCTAAATATATGGCTAAGGAAAATGGCCAAAATGGATGGCCATGAATATTTTTCAATGTTCAAAGCGTGCAGCAACATTGTCAGGCCCACGGGGGCTATGCATATGGTATGTGCAACATGCGGCATGCAACTCATATACATCTATAGCAAACGAATTGACCCATATACGAATATGTTTAGCTATGCTCCATAGTCGCATTATAAACTAGAACTCGAACTCAAGCTCGAACTCAAAGAAAATATATATTTATGAAATATGTTTAGTACTTTTACTGCTAACATCTAACAGTATGTTATTGAGCCTAATGTTATTCAATCAATGTTAATGTTATCGATTAGTTTCATACACATACACACACACACACACCAATATCGAATTTAGCCATAGGAGATTCAGGTAAACAGATAAAATTAATGCTTTAACAAAATATATTATGATTAAAGATTTTTATACTAACAGTGCTTTAAGCTGTTAACTAACAGTTCCTTATACACTAACAGTGCCCTAACATAACTCGTTATATCAAAAACGATCTATATCATATAACTTTCCTATACAAATCTAAAATCTTAAGCACAGTTAGCAGTTCATTTAAATACAATATGTACCGCAGTTATAGGTACAAAAGATGTGTTGCTACCATCTGATTGTACCTATGTTAGCCCACATATGAAGATTTTATAACAGAGAGTTGATATGTTGTTAGCTACTGCTTAATATATAGATATTTATATATATATATATATATATATATATACAGATTGTCGCTTTAAGTGCGTTGGCTTTATAGGCGACAAATGTGAATGTTGCTGCCCAGTTTCTAACATCCCACTTCCCAATGTGTTATGCGGCAGTGCCACGCCTACGACGGTATCAAAAACATCCATGGCCTAAAGCGAAATGAAAAACGAAGAAAAACCCAATGCAATGTTAAACAGGAAAAACAAACAAGAATCAATTAACAATGAATATGACCGACTAACAATATATCCTGTTATATGGTACTAAGTTAGGAATTGAAACTGTGTCAGTGTACCATATAATGTGCTACGCATATGTACCATATGCTTCCCAATATACTAAAAGGTATCTTACTATGGAAGTAGCATTAATAGAGATTATCAATGATAAGAATCAGGGGACAAAATATACCCTCTGTTATATCAAACCGTTAAGGACCAACCAAAGTACCGAAATAGTTAAAATTATTGGAGGAAATCTGTTCCGAATACCGTCTGAAAAAAACTTTCTTTTACTTGAAAATATATTATAAGTATCATTTGAAAGAATTTTAACATGTACTATTTAGTTTAATGCATGTTCCATAACAGTAAAGTACCACAAGAAACGCCGTCAAATGATACCCTTCAATATTTCTTATGAAATGCTATCTAACACAACATTAGGTATATAGTAGTCATACCGTTAAAAAAATTTAAAATGTACCATTTACTTTCATTTATGTGCCATAACACTAAAGCAATACAAGAATTGTTTTCAAATGGTACCTGAACCTAAACTATTTCATATAGCAAAAGTATCATTTAAGCAGTTTCAAAAGGTAAAATTTACTTTTTGTATGTACAATAGTACCAAAATACCAAAAGAAGCAGTTAAAAGAGTTTTGATTGGTATCATTTACTTTAATGCAAAGATGATAAAAAGTACATACCACTAAAGTACCACAATAAAAGCTTTTAAATTTTGCATTTAACTATTCAATATGAAATGCAATATTAAACCTTCGTTTGCTAGAGAATATATTATACACCAAAAGTACCATTGAATTAATATCAATTGAAAGCAATGACACAACATTTATATAGAATACAATAAGCTCAATTTTAATTAGCCATTGATTATAGGGTATACGATATATATAACAAGGAACACGCACAAATCTTAAAGTGAGTATTTATGCAACGCATACGCTAATTTTAGAGATTGAAGTTGAAGTTGCAGTTGAAGTTGCAGTTGAAGCTGAAATTGAAGTTGGAATCTGAATCTGGTTACTTGTGCTATCCGTATGCAGTAATTGCTTCCTATCTGACCAGGCTAATAGAGGGCAGTAGAAGCAAACAGAGCTGAAAGAAACAACAGCAGAAGAGCCCAGAAGAGAGACGAAAGAGAGCAGTAGAATTGAAGAGAGGCACAGAAACATTTGGTACAAGTCCAAACAAAGTAAGTGAAGGCAATTCAAGTCGCCTCCCTGGTGAAGTTTTTTTCAATTACATTTTCAGTTTTAGCAAACCAAACTAAAATTATACCCAAATCCAAATAAAAGAAGAAAAAAAAAGTAACCAACTCAATTCTAATCCTAATCCTGATACCAAGCTTCACTCTTTACCCATACCCATACCCATACACATATCCAAACCCAAACCCAAACCCATTCCCATACCCATTGCGATTGCCATTGCCATTCCAAACTGAACTGAAATGTGGTGCGCGTGTTTGGTGGCGTTGCGTGTCTGTTGGCATGTGTCCACGCGAAATTGATATCGAACATAATTTTAGCAGCAAGCCATACACACACACACACACACATACACACACACACATACACATACAGATAGAAGGAGAAGGAGATAGCTCATAAAGAAGAAAAAAAAAGTAAAAAAATAAAAAGGAAATGGCAAAAAAATGCTAACAAGATTTGCGCGCTCGTTCGGTGGGTCGTACGCCTGGTGGTGGTTCAGTTGAATGCTGCACCATGGCAACCTCTGCACACGTTGATGACGACAAGGCTGCAAGGTTAGAAGTTTTTCCAGATCGTCCACATTGGACACAACAACAACAACAATGACTGAGATGGTGACGGTGACGCCACAGAGCCCCACTGACTGCAGTCAAAGCAGTTGAAACATGAACATGGACACATGTGGCAAATGGAAATGGTTGGAGTTGCAACGTTGCAATGTACCATATGCTAGCTGTTGTTTGTTATAGTTGTTTGTTGTAGCTCTTGTTGTTATTATTTTTGTTGTTATTGCTGTTGTTTGTTTGTTGCTGTTGTTGTTGTTGTGATACTCAAACACAACACTAAACAGATCGTAAACACTTTAGCTTTATCTTTTTTAGACTCTCGTTGTTGTTGTTGTTGTTGCTGCTATTGTTGTTGCTGCTTGCATTGCTTGTTGCAGCTGATAACGTGCCGCAGACAATTGCAATTGTTGTTGCTGTTGCTGTTCGCTGTTGCCGTTTGCTGTTGCTGTTGCAACGTTACTGCTGTTGCCGTTGTTATAGATATCGTTCATGTTCCAATCAATTTGATGTTTAAATTTGCACAACAAGCTTGCCAAACACATACCACTTGCTATTGAATATGTACGAATACGAATACAGAAAACGAATATCTAATGAATAAACCCAGATTATTGCTCTCAATACTAGTCGAGGGGTGCATGGTTCGAGACCCAGCTAAATTATGTATATGGCTAATCCTACACTTAGTAGCTTTACAGCGTTTCACAAGCATTGAGTATGGAATATATAATATATTTGTACGTAATACAGCATAACGGTATATAGGAATATGTATAAAAGGAAAATATACTATATATACTATATATACATATATATAAAAGGGGCTAAAAATATATAATATACATATTAATACTAAGCTTGGCCTTAAATAACCTACAAAATTCTCTCGTTCACTTAGAAAGTCTCTCCTTCTGACATGAATGTTGTATAGTTGACAGACTATAGCTTGAACACCCTTAGTACATTACATTTTCATTGTTCCATTCACAGCTGGTAGCCAGGATAAAGGGCGGGCTATCAAAACTCTTTTATACCCTAATAAAACTGAACCATTATATGGCGAGTGTTGAGACGAGAAGGAATTAACAATTCTCTGGTGAACAGGCGATAGTTTGTGATAGTATACGATAGTATTGCAAATTATGTTAGATATATACCTATCGTATATCAGTTAGCTAACAATTAAAAACATAATTATATAAGAATATCTATATTTTAAACGGTTCTACGAAGCTCTCAAATAAATGTAAGCGTAGAAGTGTGTGCAGGCACAGTTGATTACTTTGTAACCCATAATAAAGGATAGTGAGCGATAGTATATATTAATATCATATTACTATATTTTATTCCAAACATTCTGGCCTGCAATAAGATAAAGATAAACATGACATTATCTCTCTATTTATATGCTTTCCATAGCTCCAAAATAGATGCTAAAGCTAGGATAAGCGTGCACAGAAGCCGTCCTTGTAAGCGATAGTAAACGATAGTATATATAATATATATAATGATTCTATCTAAGCTACAATAAGATAAAGATATAGATGATATTTACTCTGTCTACTAAATGTTCTACAAAGCTATTCTAAAATAACCAAAAACTTTTATGCAAAATTGATGCAAATCTTATGCACAATTGAGATTAGCTCAGACACAATCTGTATTCATATCTATAACTTAAACTATATCTATATACTGTCAATATATATATATATATATATTTATATGTATATTTTATGTATGTGTGTATCTATCGATTCAATAGGAACAACAAGTGCTTATTATGCTTCAGGCATATCTATGTTTTGCCAGAGTTCAGTATAAAAATGCTAAAAACAATTCTCGATTCGAACGTGCTGTGAATATTCAATTGTGAATAGTGAATACACTCGATAGATAATTTGCATATATATAAATATAGATATCGATATATATATATATATATATATATGTATATATATATATATATATGTATATGTATATATATAGAGCGTGATAGTGTGATTTATCATGATGTTTGGAGCAATTTGCTGAACTGCTCCTTTCTTGACCAAAAGACAAATACATTTGCATTCATCGATTGCCGTTAGATTTACTTACCACAAATTGGAGCAAGAATTTTTAGCCCCTTTGCCTTTTGAAAATATATTTTATTTGTTTTTATATTTATTTTTAATTTTATATCAAATCAGAATTGAGCTTGGAACAATTTGATTTAATTTTGCTTTGGTTTTAAGGAATACAAGACTATATATAGAGAGATATATATCTATATATAGTATGTTGGTTAACAACTCTTTTACACCTCTTTTACGTTGTCTTAACTGGCTAATAGAAACATTTCATATGTGGCCTTAAAGTTGTTGTCCCGGTTCGGCAACATTTTGACTAATTAACTGCAATGTTTAATGCGTTCTAACCACAAGTCGTGGACGTTCCGGGCCGGGCTAACCCACAACACCACAACACCACAACAGCACAACACGACAAACACGAGAACACGAGACGAGACAAGAGATGTCATTGGGAACAAGTTTTTTGGGCTGGCCATTTGCCATTGGCCATTGGCCATTGACCATTTGGCCAGCATTGGCCAGCATTGCCTAGCATTTCCTGGCCATAAAAATAGAGTCAGGGCGACGACAATCATAATCGTCAGTGACAAATGCACAAGTAGATGATTAAAAATCTATATATGTATATATGCAATAATAAGTGTGTAAATGTGGCCAGGATAGCATACACATATACATACATATATATATATGCATATGTGGTTAAAAAGGTATAAAAGCCATACCAAAGACAACAACTGGTAATACAACTAGTTATGCCATATATAACTTGACTGCTTACTACTTACCACATACTACTTACCACTTTCCACTTACTATCTACTGTTAACTGTTTTGCCTGCTGATTTAGTTGCAGTTGCAGTTGCAGTTGGAGGTTCACAAGTCAAGACCAGATGCTAGCTGCAGCCTAGGTTTGGCCAACTTATGCCCCTAAACAGCTAAGCAAATCAAATTCAATTCAAATCAATTCAATTCAATAAACTTTTAACCTTAGTTGCTTTGGATTAACTCTTGGATACATTGTTACAATAAAAAGATAAATGAAAATATAAATTTAACTTGAGTTACTGTCAAAGCTTGTCAGGCTACTTTATGCTTAAGCTAATTGATCCTGATCCTTATCAAATCATACATATATATACATATATCATATGGAAACCTGTAACTGCCTCTCTTAGCATTAGGATTAATGCAAATTAATCAAAACTTTCTGTAAACGTTTCTGTTTCTCTTTCTCTTTCTGTTGCCGAGTTTATGTTCTACTTAAATAGTCTAGATTTAGCTTCTTCTTTGCTTATCTTAAGCTTCAGTTAATCCTGCGCTAATGCAGCATCAACTTTTTAGCCAAGTTAAGTGCGTTTTGTAGTAGAAGCATTGATTGCAACGCTACTAAGTGTTAGACCTGCTTTAACTGGTTGATTTGACAGTAATTAGGTTGAGCTTCACTCATTTTCTTAATGTACATTTAAGTAAACTGATTTTCTCAATTAAACAGAAGAAAGCTGTGAATTTTCCCCTGCCTAATAAAAGAAAACTTTATTAAATTTGCTTCAACTTTCCTTAGGATCAATCAACCAAAAATTATACTATTATAGGCCCAAAATTTTCTATAATTATATAGAAACAAATTAGCTAACCTTAACCAATATCAATATATATATATATTAATACTTTCTTTCAATACAACATAAGGATAACCCTTAAATAAGAGATTTAGATTTAATTTGTTTTTTAGTATAAAAATATATTTCCTGCTTCCCTTCAACGGCGATGGACAAAGAGCTTGTTACAATCTGTGATATATATAAGCTGTCTATATAAATTATATATACTTATTCTATATTTCTTATAGGAAATTTATATGGATTGTATATAATTATGCTATTCATATGTTAGATTCATAGTTGATCAGTTTGTTGCTGTTGTTTTTTCTTAAGGAATTTATTGCATATCAACTGAGACACCTGAGCCCAGGGTCTGCCCACCTGTTCAACTGGTAAACTGGTCAATTGGTTGATTGGTCGATTGGTTGTTTGATCGTTTGGTCGCCTGATCGTTTGGTCGTTTAGGCCAAACTGTCCATTTGGCTAGCTGTCCACCTGCTATGGCAAATTGATTGCCAAGGGCGCTAGTGACAACAAATTGATTGTTTCAAATAAATTGATATGCATATCTAAAGCTGTTCAAGTTGTCTTGTCTTGTCGCTTGACTTACTTCAATTATGGTCAAATGTGTTCCCTCTCTCTTCTTCCCTCTCTCTTTTTGATCTATCAGCGTGTGTATGAGTTTGAGTACTCATATGAGCAATATAATTTAAAATACACTTTAAAGTAATCAAACAATAAACCAAACAAAAGAAAACAAAAACCAAATCGAATCAAATCCAAAGACGGCAGCAAACAGCAAACAGCTAAATTAATGCCATACAAATTATTAATGAGAGAGACAGAGAGAGAGCTAGAAAGAGAGATAGGTAGAAAAAAATTTTAGGTTCGCACATTCAAATAGCACTTGAGGCTGACAATTAAAAAGCACTTGGCATCGAAATTTTGATGCTGATGGGGTTTCACATATGTATGGTAGAGATGGAGTGGTGGGTGTTGGTGGATGGGCAGTAAGACAGAGATAGTTGGTAAGGGGAAGGTGGAACGATCAGCCACAAGAACTGAGGGAACTAAAAATTTGGCATTTTGTGTCTGTTTTGCACTCGTAATGAGCCAAGAAAATAAAAGATATTTTTATACCCTGTAAAACAATCTAAAACTTTGATTTATTATTATATATATAGAATATATGAATCGGATATAAATAAAATCATTTTCTTTATACCATAAATTTTATTATTCACAGCCTTTGGTTGGGCTTGAAGTTGATTGAAATATTTTAATAGATTAATAGGAATTCCTTTAAAAAGATTCACAAAATATTGAAAATATTTCTAAAAATATATGAAAAATTGACATGTAGTTATCGATATATTGTAATCGATGGTATCGAATACCAATCTAAAACATTATCGATACATTTATAGTACACATCTTATATAACGTTATAGTTTGCTTTTGTAGGTAAATCGAAAACATTTGATTAATAAAAAATTGTCATATAAAATAAATTGATATTTGATTTATTGCTATCGATAAAAAATTATATCGATAAATTTATCTATCAGAATATGTTATATGTAATAATTTTAGATCTTTCAAACAATAAAATACTGCATAAAGTTAGAAATTCAGAGGATAACGACTATATCAATCGATAGTTATCGACATTTGTTAAATTAATACTATAAACTAAAATAATTCCATAAGATTAGCATTTATAAATAACAAAACTATTTAAAAAGAATTTTATAATTCTAGCGGGGACTATTAATATTTATATTCGAAACATATAGTTAACGATGACACGGTCTATCGATAATTGCTAAAGAAGCGATGCAGCAAAACGTTTAAAGAGCTTTTAACTATAAATTATTTCAGTAATGCATAAAATTCATTGATAGAATTATATTTTCTTATTGTTATACTATATTTATCGATTATATTAATCGATAGTAACTGTTAGATTAATCTGCATTGCTTAGCTTATACTTACATAGTTAAGGTTTTCCTTTATATCTTTTCCGTTAAACAAAAACCTCTTTTCCATTGTGTAATATTGAAGCAGCACCTTAGACTATCGTTAAGTTGTGTTTCGTTTATGTAAATATATCGATATATATATCTATATTCAATGCGATTAATGCATAAATTGACTGATTTCCATATGCCATACAATCCGCGCATACCCATTGAATATCCTTTATTATCTTAGGGTATAACCAATTTGACAGCGCCACATGTGTGCTTAATGTTGTGTATATATGTGTGTGTATGCTGTGTGTGTGTGTGCGTATGTAATTGTCGCGCGTGTGTTATGGTTTGTTTGATTGTTCGGCTTGTTGCGAGCTTGTTTGGGTTGCTTCGGTTGATTGTTGTTTGGGTTGTTGTTGTCGTTGCTGTTGTCGTTGTTGTTGTCAGTGTTGTTGTTGTTCGTTGATTGCTTGTTCGCCTGCACTCATTTAATGGCCACAACAAATTGTCTGTTTAATTGTGAGAAACAATAACAACAACAAGAGCAACAACAATGGATAACTGAAATTGATTCGATATACCGAATCGGTATTGAAATCAGAATCTAAATCTGTATAACAATCGCATTTATATATCTATCTTTATCTGTAACTGAATATGCACTTAGCTTCAAGTTCAATTCTCAATTAAAGAAGAAGAGAAAATATTTATTAACAGAGCATATACGACCTAAATATACTTAGCATGTATATGTACATTGGCATGTCTAAGCAAAACGATAACACTTATCGAAATTGATACATTACATCGATTTTATTTTAATGTGCTTTTCGGTTTAAATCATTTTAAGCAAATTTGCTGTGTTATTAAATATAATTTGTGTTAACTTTAATGAATTTACCTTAAACTATCAATGTTATCGATAGTGAAATGTTATCATTTTTAACTTAAGCTAGTTAGTTTTAAATACAAAATTAACTCATTTCATAGTATTCCGATAACATTATAGCAACTCATTTTAACGCTTTTACAAGAATAAATTCAATGTCATAAAGTTATAGTCAAGACGATAACATTGCTTGATCATAGCAAAATTGTGTTATACTAGCAATTATCGATACAATTAAGTTACACTTAAGCTGCTTTATTGTCGAACTCAGACGATCAGATTGATCGAACATATGAAAGTTATATTCAATTGGCAGTTATCGGTTCTTTCAACTTACACTTGGTTTGAACGTTAAACTCCAAAAGATAACATTCATCCATTAAATCAAAGTTGTGTTATACTGTCAACTATCGATATCAATATGCAGTTATAGTATCAATACTTTAATGTATCCTTGGAAATCTTCCCAACATGGCTCTAAGCTGTCGTATGTCTGCATAGCAATTATAAATTAATATTCGTGGCGACATTTGTTTCTATTTGAAATTATCGATAAGTCATCGATTTAGTATGGATTTAATATAAAGCTGAACTTGGCCTATGCAAGTAAATATCATTCATTAGGTAGACGAATCCATGAATTTAATTTAGAGCCACCGCGATAAATTTGCTATGGTTACAATAATGCGTTATAAAAAGTGTTTACCGATAGTTAATCAGTTGATATAACATACACAAATGTATCGATAACAACCATATAAACGGTATAAATATATGTGTCAACTTTTAAAGCAACTTTAGGCAACATTTGTAGAATTTGTTGTTACCCTTTTTATGCCGTTTCAATAATTACAGAGTATAATTATTATAATGCAAATGATATGCGCAGGCAGCTTTGTTACTCTAATAATTATTATAATTATAATTATTTGTATTTTTAAGTATTTTTTTTTTATAATTTTTGCACTGATTAAAAACATTCATTAAAATTATTTGAGAGTTTTTGAGTGTGGGCAGCGCTTGGAAGCGTTTAAATGTTTCTCATGTGAAATTACATTTAAAGCGTTTAATTAAAATGAGATTAACAACTTGAATTATATTAAATGGAATGGAATTGTATTGAATTGAATTCAATTGAATTGAGTTGAATTCAATTGAATTGAATTGAATATAAGATTAATTGCAAATAATACGTTAGATGACAACACTCGAAAAATAAATTAAAATGAATTTTCTTTGAATGCAATTTACATACTCGAAATTATTGTGTAAACAAAGAAGATCCAATTCAATACAATTCCATTCCATTTAATATAATTCAAGTTGTTAATCTCATTTTAATTAAACGCTTTAAATGTAATTTCACATGAGAAACATTTAAACGCTTCCAAGCGTTGCCCACACTCAAAAATTCTCAAATAATTTTAATGAATGTTTTTAATCAGTGCAAAAATTACAAAAAAAAAATACTTAAAAATACAAATAATTATAATTATAATAATTATTAGAGTAACAAAGCTGCCTGCGCATATCATTTGCATTATAATAATTATACTCTGTAATTATTGAAACGGCATAAAAAGGGTAACAACAAATTCTACAAATGTTGCCTAAAGTTGCTTTAAAAGTTGACACATATATTTATACCGTTTATATGGTTGTTATCGATACATTTGTGTATGTTATATCAACTGATTAACTATCGGTAAACACTTTTTATAACACATAATTGTTACTATAGCAAATTTATCGCGGTGGCTCTAAATTAAATTCATGGATTCGTCTATCTAATGAATGATATTTACTTGCAGAGGTCAAGTACAGCTTTATATTAAATCCATACTAAATCGATGACTTATCGATAATTTCAAATAGAAACAAATGTCGCCACGAATATTAATTTATAATTGCTATGCAGACATATGACAGTTTAGAGCCATTCTGGGAAGATTTCCAAGGGTACATTAAAATATTGATACTTTAAGTGCATATTGATATCGATCGTTGGCAGTATAACACAACTTTGATTTAATCGAT